>JAXGGA010002018.1:0-133489 GCA_038373865.1 Uloborus plumipes | reverse complement strand
GATGACATCGATTGAAATTTCGCGCTCCGCACATAAGTGTGGCGCAGCTGGCGTCACTCAGAACATGTAAATAAGGCTTGTTTTAAAAGCATGTTGTGAAGCTCGTGAGTATTATTTTTCCGTGAAATTTGACGAATTGCGTTCATGTTAGCCAGGAATGCTTTTAAGAAGACAAAGAAGCCATTATCAACAGCTCACCGAGTTTAAACGAGGTCGTACAATTTGGCTACGATAAGGTGGATTTTCATTTCGCGATATTGCAGAAAGACTCGGTGGGAATGTTTCCACCATGCATGATTATTGGAAGCTATGGTCAAGGGATGGTACTACCTCAAGAAGATCGAGTTCCGAGCTGCCACGTGGCACGACTGAGAAGGAAGATAGCTGAATCCAGCGTACGGCTGCAGCGCATCGTACTGCATCTGCGGCTGACATTCGAGCTGCAGTTGGTACCGTCGTGACCCAAAGAACGGTAAGATATCGCTTACTTCAAGGACAGCTCCGAGCCAGGCAGCCTGTAGCCGGTATTCCATTGACTGCAAACCATTGCCGTTTCCGACGGCAGTGGTGCCAAGACAGATGTCACTGGAGGTCAGAGTGGAGATCTGTTGTAATTTTTGATGAAAACAGATTCTGCCTTAGTGACAGTGGTGGCTGTATATTGGTCAGAAGGAGGTCAGGGGACCGCCTACATTCAAGCGGTCTACGGCCTAAAAACACGGGACCCACACCTGGAGTCGTGGTCTCTGGAGCAATTTTCTACGACAGCAGGGGCACTCTTGTGATTATCCCAAACTCCCTGACTGAAAATTTGTCATCAGTCTGGTAATTTAACCAGTAGTACAGCCCTTCATGAGTAGCATTCAAGGGGGAGTTTTCCAACAGGATAACGCTCGCCCTCACATCGCTGCTGTAACGCAATGTGCTCTACAGAGTGCTGACATGTTACCATGACCTGCAAGATCACCAGATTTGTCTCTGATTGATCATGTATGGGGTATTATTGGACAGCAACTCCAGCATCGTCCGCAGTCAGCAATGGATGTCCTATACCCTATTCAACGAGAACTGATAGTAGAAGTAAACAAAGCAACTTGGCACTTGGCGATACTGCTGTTTGCTTGGCGCTTAATATGAGTGAAAACAACGCCAACCAGATAAGCGAAATGTTCGCGAACGTTTTCCCCTTTTTTCGGGTTTTAATAGGCAAACTAAAAACAATGTTTTTCAAACGCTGTTCATTTTTAACAACTGAAATCAATCTATTTTACGATGCAAAGCATTAATATATGTTGTCAAAATAGCATTGGTTTTAGGAATTTACTTCCATAATAAATATTTGTAAGAAATATAAGCAATCACTCTGATTGTATTGTATCTATAAACAATCATTGGAAATAAAGGGGAGGTAATGAAAAGTGTACGAAGTGCCCCCCCCCTCACTTCTTTTCATCATCTTCTCTGTATTCCCCCCCCCCCCAAACTGTCATTAAATATTTATTATTTTCTTTTCTTTGCAAAGGTTTTTTTAGTTCATGCGTCATTTGCTTTATTTCAATCCAAAATTGTTCTACAAATATCACAGCAAAAAGTTCTTAAAAAAATATTTAAAAATATTCCGAGAATTTCTGAAATTAAAAAAATATAATTGCTATGATTTCTTTATTGTATTTTTTCCGATAAGATTCTTCAACACATGCATTTGGTTCCTCTAGTTTACTTCAATCAAAAACTTGTTCTAAATCCTATAGTGACATCTTATCCCGATCACGAGAATCTGGAGATTAGATTTTTAGGTTGATAAATATAATTTGTTGATACATACTTTTTGGATTTCAACTTCATTAAAAATTAAAGTAATTGGTACCCATCCCCCCTCCTCAAAATAAATAAATGTTTGCCTATAAGACTTTAAAACGTAGATACCGAGGCGGCCCTTTGGAGTGCAATAGAAGTTCTTGGGTCTTTGTGCCGCCAACAGTCCCGGATTTTTAAAAGACAAGCTGTGGTATCCCCAGGGGCACGGGTCCCATCCAGTATTGTCGCGTTGTTCGCACATAGCTAAAACGCCGCCACTGAGTAAAAATTAACGTCTCTTAGATGTCTGAAGTGTATAGTGTGCGGTGAAGTGTGTATTTCGACGCTAAGGGAGGTGTCTGAGATTGTCACCACGCTCATCAACAACAATATATGTAACGTCAATGAAGAAGCCTTCTTGTCTGTTCTATTATTTGAAAGATTTGCTTGAATTATCCCCCACAAAATGTGGAAGGGCGATCTGTCCAATAACCGTCTTGTGTCCTTCAAATCGTGGTCTCACTTGTTGGTCGGCCTCTATTTTGACACTACGCCTATTTTGACACTACGCAGAGCGCAAATATTTTCGAAGGGTGCCAGTGCAAAGGGTTCAGTCTCGCTCTTTTCGTCTGCTCGAAAACACGACACATTTATCTTCTGTTTTTTGCGTTAAATTAAGTACCGAGTTTGAAACATTTTATGACATTAAAAAAATATAGATATTTTAAAAGCAATCTGCATTTAAACATCAATTATTAATGTCTGTTTTTAAAAAAACTCATTGGAATAAAGGTTTATAAAATAACAATTTACAACAACCTACATGTTGTATTATTTATTTATTTATTTGAATTCATTTATTTATTTTTACTCAAGCTAAATGGACATTTTTGGTGAAGAAATGTTTGTATTTATATCTTTAAAACAAAACATAGATCCCGCTCCCCGATTCCTTTAATAAATCATGTTTTCCAACAAAATATTTTCGTAGGTTATAGCTTTACTGAGAAAAGATTTTTTTTCTTTTTCAAAAAATAATGGTGTTCTCTGAAAGTTAGAAAAGTACTTTTTTTCTGTAAAATTTATATGTGTAGAGCGATTTTTCTAAGTTGTTTGTACTGACTTCCCCTTGACTTTCTTTTGGGGCACCTCTCGCTACGAATGAAGTGCAGTCGAAATTTAAAGTAGAATTTCCGATCGGAGGAGCAACTTGTGAATGTGGCAACCTTCTTTGTTTACTTCTACTATCAGTTCTCGTTAAATAGGGTATAGTATTGACACAACAAGTGCAACAAGCATGGCACTCCATACCACAAAGTGACATTCGGCACCTGTGTGACATAATGCATGCATGTCTGCATGTTTGTCTTCAAAATTCTGGATTTTACACCCTCTATTAAATTAAAATAATTTCACATTTGCACAGCATTTTCTTGAGCTTAAATTAGTCAGTGATCTTGTACATTTAATCAATTAAATATGTTAACTAGACAATTGCATTACCCAAATTTCATTAGTCTAGAGTAATTTTTTCTTGGTGTTGGGATTTTTTTTCCGCCAGTGTATATATCTATATATATATAAATAAATATATATATGTATATAAAAGACAAAATGATGCGCAAAAATGTAAACTTTAAAACTCTTACGAAGTTTGTTTTTTAGCAAAAGTTGAAAATGTTGCTCATACTTAAAGCAAAATCCAGTGCATTAATTCAAACTCTTAAATATCTTGCCTTTTAAAAAAATACTAAAGCAATACAAGAATTGGCTTTTTTTTCATTAAAACTTTTAGTTCATCAACATAACATGATTTTTTTTTGTAAAGATTACATCAATCTTGCATAAAATACGCAAATATTTTGAAGATGGAGTGATCAATTCATAGTATTTCTAAGCGTATAACTTCAAAACATTAAGAAGTATTAACAAGGGGCATTTTTTTAAAAATATTTTCTCTTAAGTTTGAATACAAATTAAGTTCTTCCGAAAGTTTTTTTTTTTTACTTTCTGAATTTGAAACATTCGTGGTTCCTTTAAAAAAAAATCCTGCATTTTTACTGATTTCCTCTATTTTCATATACACTGCGATGCAAAAGTTTAGACAAAATGCAAATATGTAAATAAAAAGAAAACTATTCAATGAAATGCTTTCAAATTTCTACTGCAGGTACACAATATGGTCCCAAATACGGGTCTGGAGTTCTTATAACTATAACTGGAATCAAATTTTAGATATCACAAAATATATTTTTTTTTACATTGTTGCAAAAGTTTAGACAATAGTCAGATTTTATGCGAATGTCCCTTGAAATGTGATTGGTAGAGGAAATGCGGGACTGTATTATTCATTTATAAAGTGCAGAGTTTGCTGAATAAATAATCAAAATCTCAAAAGCTCTTTAGTTCTCGTGTAAAGAAGATGAGAAAGTTTGGAAGCCGAAATTTGAAAATGAATCTACTTTATTAATTTTTTGTGTTTTAAATCGGCTTTAGTATGGTAGTACATTGTTTTTTACTTTGTGGAGAGCAAATTCAGACATGCGTATCGATCAAAAAGTCCAAGAAAAATTATATTTCTTAAGGATGAAGGAATTGAAAAAACGGCTTAGACTGGCGATTCGCCCCTTAATCCTACAAAACTTCAACTTGGGTCAAAAACAGCCCGTGACAGCATAAGTAGATGAAAAACTGAATCGGAATGCATAAAAAAAAACAAAGAATAGTGCTTGAGCCTTTTCGGACAGTGTCCCAAAGAAGCCAGATTTTATTGGTAAAAGCAGCACAGCATATGATCATTGGATATTTCTCAAGTCCCGCGAAAAGAATTATAATCCATCTAGGCCATCCCAATTTTAATAATTTTTATCAAAAAAGTACCCTTCATTTTTTAGTCACGATGATACATATGCTGCTTTTCACATTAAAATCTGGCTTATTTGGGACACTCTGTCCGAAAAGGCTCAGGCACAATTCTTTGTTTTTTTTTATGCATTCGATTCAGCTGTTCATCTACTTATGCTGTCACGTGTTGTTTTTGACCCAAGTTAAAGTTTTGTATTATCGACGGTTTAATCGTCAGTCTGAGCCGTTTTTTCAATTCCTTCATCCTTAAGAAATATCATTTTTCTTAGACTTTTTGATCGATACGCATGTCTGAATTTGCTCTCCACAAAGTAAAAAACAATGTACTACCATACTAGAGTCGATTTAAAAGACAAAAAATTAATAAAGTAGGTTCATTTTCAAATTTCGGCTTCCAAACTTTCTCATCTTCTTTGCACGAGAACTAAAAAGCTTTTGAGATTTTGATTATTTATTCAGCTATCTCTGCACTTTATAAATGAATAATACAGTCCCGCATTTCCGACACCAGTCAATTTTCAAGGGATATTTGCATAAAATCTGACTATTGTCTTAACTTTTGCAACAATGTAAAAAATATCTTTTGTAATATCTAAAATTTGATTCCAGTTATAGTTATAAGAACTCCAGACCCGTATTTGGGACCATATTGTGTACCTGAAGTAGAAATTTGAAAGCATTTCGTTGAATAGTTTTCTTTTTATTCACATATTTGCATTTTGTCTAAACTTTTGCATCGCAGTGCATTTACGTTATGATGTTCATACATACTTTAAGAAACACTTTAAGAAATGCATTCTCAAAATTGACGATATTTTCTTTTTTTTTTTTTTTTAATGAAATCGCTTCCAACTATATACATCGGGCAAACATTTCGTCAAATTGAAGAAACTGCTTTCGTCACTTTTTTGAGTATGAATTTCGTCAAATGTAACGATATATTTCTTCATCCTAGTTTCGTCAAAAATACAATCATTTTCGTAGTTTTGACAGCATTAATGTTGTCACATTAGTTTCACTGTAGTTGAGCATGTTAGTTTATTCAATGTTTAAGTATTCATTTTTTTAATTTTATTTGATATTTTGTCATTATCGATCAAATCATAACTTTATGATTAGGCACCGATAAGCAAATTGGCCGATTACCGATTACCGATTAATCGGCAGTTGATAATCGGCCGATTAATCGGTCAAGCCGATTAATGATTAAAATGGTTGTTTTCAGTACTACCAATTTCAATGTTACATTTTTTTTCGTTTTTTTTTTTTACAATTCTAACTTTTGAAATAGTTGCTAATTTTTTCTTCCATTTTCCTAGTTTTCTCAAAATAATTTCAAAATTTTATGAAATTTCTCTGAACTAATTTTCATATTATTGTCAATATTGCATTAACACAATGCTAATTATGTAAACTAGACATGAAAATTCAAAAAAAGAAAAGAGGGGGAGTCTGTGTGGTGAGCAATACAATTTTAAAGTTCTTTTAATTTTAATTCTCAAATATTAGTGGCTATGTAGTTTAAGACTTTTATTCTTTGTGAAAATTGAAGATTATCTAAAAGCAAGGAGAAAAGTATTGACGCCTGAAAATGTTGCTGCATTATTTATGAGTATTTTTATTTAAAATAAGAGAATTAATGTATTAAAAACTTTCCATCAACGGTGAGGATTATTATTACTGTTAATAAAATTCTTCATCATAATTTCTTAGTAAAGGTTTACTTCGACAAATAATATTTAAAAAATATTTTTTGCGCCAATTAATCTGCCCGATTTTGCCGATTATTAATAATCAGCAAAGTGGCCGATTATGGCCGATTAATCGGTACTGCCGATTAATCGGTGCATCCCTATTTATGATCTTATAACCATAATTTCTCTCTTTTTATATGTAGTCTCCAGCAATATAAAAATATAAGAAATTGTAAAGGAAAAGAGCCACATGATAAAATTCGATTTTATTAATGTAGAAATTCAGATGTTTAATTTCTTTATTAAGAAACAGCAACAGTTAACACTTTGTCACTAACTACCTATTCCTTATTTTGCTCTGTTAACAATACAGGATTTAAATTTTAAGAAACAATGCAGTAAATCACAAGAAAACAGTAAAGGTACGACTCATGAATAAAGTGAATTAATAGATCAATAGGTTGTTATAAAGGAAAACATTGCATTTTCTGAAAATTATTTAATGTACGATAGCTCTGATTTGATTGTCCAAACTTTTGATGATGTTTAAATAAATACTTTTACATTATTTTTTCATTTATTTCTTAATATGTTTTCAACTGAAGATGAAAACGTGTGTAAATAAAGTAAAGTCATTGCGGAATAATTTTTAAACTGGTTTAAAAAAACTAAAAAATACGCTTTTAGATGCACTTATAATAAATATATCTGTATGTAAAATAGTTTAGCCTTTAGCATTAATAATTGTATTAAATATATTACTCTTATATTTGCAAAGAACGTGAATTTATCTTTTATTCAGAGTTACATACACAAACAACTAAAACGCTTATAATACATCAACATGTAATATAGTTTAGCTTTTAGTATTAACAACAGTATTAAACATATTACTTTTATATTCGCAAAGAACGTGAATTTTATCTTTCATTTAGGGTTACATACATGCATACAAACAAACCCACATGTGAAACTAATAAAAGCGTATTAAAAAAGCTTAGTTTTGAGACTAAGCTTTTTAATCGTTGTGGAAAATTACAAAAATCATTTCACTAACCCTCAGCACTCATAGTCAATGTCTATCAGTTTACATCATGAAATAACTAACTATTAAGTCTAGACTCAAATTAAATTAAAAATAATAATAACAAAATAAAAACATGATAAAAATTGATGGGGCAAGAGCCATTCTTACCTTTAATGGACGAAAATCCATACAAAAAAGACGACAAAAGAGTGTATGGATTTTAAAATATACTCACACGCCCTTTTGTTGCGTATTTTGCTTGAATGCATTGCGATTAATTATGGACTGATAAACTAAATCTTCTTTAAAATCTCGTACAAATGAAACGCGGCATACAGAATCATCACATGACTTCCAGTTGCGTGAAAAGATCACTTTTCACAAGTCTTCTAACGACAGAAAATAATTGGGGGACCGCTATAAATCCAGCCGACGTTTTTCTTCAAAGCTATTTCAAATTAAATCAAAATGGCTTCACAAGATATATCACGACACCAACAGACACGAATAAAATCATACGTTCGAGCGCGATGTGTTTTGGAAAGCAGTGTCTTCTAACCACAGGCTAATAATGCGAACAAAGTCCACGTCTCTCGCAGGAAGCTATAATAAGCATGTATTAATTCACAAGGGCTCTGCATGTTATGAGTTTTGCCGTCTCATACTTTGACCGACGAATCATGCAGAAACCATACGCCGTATTCATAAAGACGGGAAAATTCCGTTTTTGTTTCTCCAACTCGGTGGTTCACGGAATATTTCTGTTTCTTTAAGGAAAAGATACGTTTTGAAGCGAAAACAGAAATTTTTTGTTAAAATCAGGAAAAAACTTCCTGAAAATTCAGGTTTTTTTTTAACAGTGTGCCTTAGGGGCAGTAACTTACTGCTTTATAGTTTACTAAAGCTCCGTCCTCAACTAAAATGAAAACTTATATGGCATTTTAGTAAGAACATTTACGTAAATGGGAATTTTATGTTTCTAAGGATGAACTGAAAAAATTCATGCTACATTCTTCTGATAATGTTCCAGAAGACGTTTTAATGACGATTAACTCTATTCGCCAAATTAACTCTATTTTCACCCTTACGCCTTGTGGCCTTATAATTTTGTTCAACATCTCTCTGTTTAACGCAAACACATGTTGTCAAGGTATTAATACTTCATTGTTCAATGTATTTTTCCATAACCTATATTAAATATGATCCTTGCTTTCCGGCAACTTCATTCCACAACCATGTCTACTGTTTTGCTTCAATATTTTTGCCGTTTCTTCCCTAGATCTGTATTTTTATCCAGCATTGTATATGTATGATTTAAATAACAGTAATTTTGGCACGTAGTATCAGGAAGCAAAAAGCACTGACATATGTAAATATAAAAGCCCTATATATATATATATATATATATATATATATATATATATATATATATATATATATATATATATATATATATATATATATATGTAAGATCCGAAAGATCGGCTCTAGGATGAAGGTTGGTGTTGCAGTCGGTTCGTAGGAAGAGGACAGAGCTATTCAATCACTACACTTTATTATATCTCGGGTACAAGAAGGCTGCCCCTTTTCAGAGATGCAGCGATATTTATATGGGGAATATCATTTAAGGATGGCAGATAATAATCCCTAGATTACGTGACCCACGTGATCTATAGAGGAGTGGCATCTTGAAAATAATGAACTTTATTGGGTGATACACTATAGACAGAGGCTGGCTTAAGTTTAGAGGGAAAAAAAGTGTCTGTTAGGTACTTTGAGGGAAATCGAATCTGAGCCTGGAGGATGACCATATATGGTATGAGAGCTGTTTCAAGTGTAATAAATAACGTTAATGGGAATCACGCGCCGACTATCTGACATCTGAACTTTAATATGGAAAAGGCCTAGCAAAGGTTTAGGCTTAGTTAGGGTTTTCCATATTACATCCCCCCTCCCCTAAGTGTAACACCTATCGCGAAAAAGGTTTATCTGCTATCCTTTTTTTTTTTTTTTTTGCATGATATTCTTATAACATTGTAACAATACTAATGCACACATAATATTTCAACCACAAATATAAACAGAATACATTTAAAAAACATTTAAACAATGCAAAGGTTGGCAGCAATTCAATAGTTTAAACTCCAATATAGCATCCTCTGCTCATTCTATGTACATTGCTCATTCGTAGCTGAAATATGAACACTTATATTTTATTATTCGTGTGATAACTTGAAATTGTTTGGTACATAATAATTTCTCAAACGAGACACATGTACAATTTGTGTTTTTTCTTTGGTATGAGCATTTGGTTTATCAATTTCATAATTCACTTCCGATGTTTTTTGAAGAATTTTATACGGTCCACTGAACGGTTGAGACAGTTTCCGCGTATTTGGGTACTTAAATTCTTCGTATATAATAGTGTCATTTGCATTAAAAGTTTTGTCTACAAATCTTGCATCGTAATATACCTTATTCCGTTCATGGTATTCCTTTGTTCTTTCAACAGCCAATTTCCTTGCTTCTTCCACAGGAGGGTATATGTTTTCATTTATAGGATTTTCAAAAGGAACAATACCATACATCAGATATGAAGGTGGAAATTTCGTTACAGAGTGAGGAGTTAAATTGTATTCTTCAGTCACCTGCTCTAATAACTTAGGCCAAGGAACTTTTTTAGAAGTCTCATTAACCTTGCATTTTAAACGAGTAACAATTGTCTGACCTAACCTTTCTACTTTCCCGTTACATTCAGGTCTATGAGCGGTAGTTAACAATTGTTTTATTTTGTTGTGTTTTAGAAATTTCTTAAAATGAGAGGAGGTAAACGCGGCATTTTTATCACTCAAAATCTTTTTAGGAACTTGTACACTGAAAACTTGTTTAAGAAAGTTAATATAAGTTTCAGAAGTGATTGATTTCGATGCAAAAGACCACATATATCTTGTATGATGATCAATAATTAAAGTTAAGTATTTTTTTGTAGAATTGTAGTAGTTGAATCCAGCCACACTATCCACTGCAATGAGATCAAATGCCTTGTTAACAGGAGGCATGGACTGCAAAAGGCCAAATCGTTTTTGTCGAGGTTTCTTATTTACCTGACAGGTATGACAATGCTTGTTAAAATTAGTTACATCTGTTGTTAAATTTTGCCAATAGTAAACAGGACTAAGTAAGTTAATTGTCTTTTGAATTCCGGGATGTCCGAACTTTTCGTGGACAGTTTTGAGCAATTTATGCCTTAAGGAAAATGGAACAACAATTCTCGTTAAATTTTTCCTACGAATACATAAAACATCGTTTATTTCAATGAAATTGCCCGTAACATTGTCATTTTTTTGAGCTTCTTTAATTTCGTCTAATTGCAGTAAATGTGAAGCTTGATTTCCTATTTTTGTTACTACTTGTTCTTTATTTACGTTGTTTTCAGATATATCCCTCGAGAGCATGTCTGCTTCGACATTCATTGTACCTTTCGTGTACTTAATATCGTAGTCGTACATGCTTAGTAACAATGACCATCGGAACAAGCGACCTTTTAAGTTTTTTACAATTTTGAGCCAAATTAATGAGGCGTGATCGGTATGAATTGTAATTTTTCTACCAAAAACATAGTGATGGAATTTATTCAAAGAATCCACCACAGCTAAACATTCCAATTCAGTAATTGCATAATTTTTTTCGTAATCTTTTAACGAGCGGGAGTGAAAAGCTATCGGATGTAAGTCACCTGAAGCATCCAATTGTTTTAGTACTGCACCTACCCCTGTTTGACTCGCGTCAACACAAATATGACATTCATTTTTAGGATCAAATATTTTCAAAATCGGTTTTGAGATTAGCGAATTTTTCAAGATTTCAAAAGCTTTTTGGCATTCATTTGTCCATTGCCAAGCTGTGTCTTTTTTCAGCAAGCGGTTTAATGGATGTCGAATATTTGCATATTTGTCAATAAATTTATGATACACATTTATTGACCCTAAAAATCTTTGAAGGGATTTGACATTAGTTGGAGGTTTTAATTTTTTTATAGCTTCAATATTGCTATTATCTGGGGTGACTATCCCATTACAAATTTCATACCCTAAGAATTCAATTTTAGTCTGTAAAAAGGAGCATTTAGACCGTTTTAATTTTAAGTTTTCTGACCTACATATTTCAAAAATTTGTGTGAGATGATCCAAATGTTCTGGAAGTGTTTCAGAAAAAATGATTATGTCATCAAAGTAATTAGCTGCGAATTTAAGTTTATGTTTCGTAAGAATTCGGCGGAGAGTTCTCTGGAATATGCTCCCGGAATTTTTCCAGCCGAACGGCAATTTATTCCATTCATATAAGCCGCTGTTAGTAACAAAAGCGAGCTTTTCTGTATCATCGGGATGTATCGGTATATGCCAATACCCGGATGCCATGTCTAGCTTAGAAAAATATCTACTTTTTCCTAATTTATCTATAAGAGTTTCTATTAAGGGTAGTGGTTCAGCGTCGGATTTTGTTATTTGGTTTAATTTTCTGTAATCGATACACAATCGACTTTTCCTATTTTCGTCTTTCTTAAAAACTAAAGTTGCTGGAGCAGCATACGGACTTGTGCTTTCTTTGATTATTTTCTGTTTTAGCAATTCTCGAATTTGGTTATCAATTTCTTCCTGTTGTTTAGGCGAGGTTTTATACGCCCTTAACGTTACCGGCAAATCCGATGTTAATCTTACCCGTTGTGGTTCAATTCTAACAGTTCCCACATCATATTTATCTACCGAAAATATATCGTTATAGTTCCGAAGCATTTCTTCCATTTTAGAATATTCTTCATTTCCCAAATCTCCGGTGGTTGGATGATGGCAGTGTAGGCCTCCACTACCACAATCCTCTACAGAAACCTTAGGAGAACGTACATCACTTTCTTTTTCGATACTCAAAATTTTCATTTTTCCTTTTTTCTTCTTATGTATGCCATTCAACGACTCATCTCTGTTTAACACATTTATGTTTTTTGCGCAGTTCTCACTTTTTATTTCCTTTACACGTCTTCCGTTTTTTACCTTCTTAACTTTTTCCTTACGTTTACTTTCTTTTAAATTATTTTCATTTTTCGTTTCATTATTTCTACAATTCTCAACCTGGGTTTCAGGCAAAATATGCAAAGACAAATCACTCAGATCAGAACCAGAAAAAGTGATCAGTTTTCTCCGATCCTGCACAACAACCCGTCTTATACAGTCAATGACTAAACGAAACCCAATGCAACTCTTTAATCCTAGTATGGCGTACGGTAAATCGGTGTCCAGAACAAAAAATTCCACCGGTCTAACGATGTTGCCAACTTTAAGGTGTAGAGTACATGTTCGGTTAAGTAGTAGAACCCCTTGTGTTTGCTTAGGTTGATTTTTCTCCCCAATTCTACCTTTTCCGAAAAGTAGGAAAATAATTCATTAACCTTACCTGAGAATTTTAATTTTTGGAAATCTGTAAAGCTTTTAGTTGGGGTGAAATAATGTTCTTCAAAAATTTCTATTATTTCGCGAAAAGAATTACAGCCTAGACATTGATTTATGTAAAGCTTTAGAGCAGACCCACGAATATATTTCTGAAAGTTTTTAAATTTCCAATCATCGTTTAACTTGTTTTGAGACGTTTGTTGGTCAAAATGCGTTAACCAAGCTGAAAAATTGATCTCTAATTCGGGCTCAAACAATAAGATTTCTGGTATACTACTCGAATTTGTTTGTTTTGCTGCATTTGGAACCGAGTTACTTGCTAAATTTATTTGCCCAATTCCTTCGGCGACAGTTTGACATTCTGAATCTGATTTAGTTAAGTCCAATTTACTAGTCTCCTCCGTTTCTTTTTCTGTGTTATTACTATTTGATTTTGTATTTTCCGGATTTGGATTAGTAATCTCTACTTCAGGGTTATCTTTAGTTTCCATATTTTGGCTAGTTTTTCCACTACGCAACAACATAATTTAATTTCCTCTTAATTTTAAATCATATCTAATGCTTTTCCTAGTCATACTCATAGTTTTAAGCTCATTCCACAAGGATAAACAAATACACAATTTCAAAATAGGTAATCAAAATGAGAAAATATCGAACTTTGAATTGTAAACATAAAACACAAATATATCGTTCAAAATACTTTGGTACCACAAATTATTATCATGCCGGCATAAACCTTTCAAGAAATTTGAGTATTAATTACTGTTTCATTTCACTAAAATTTATAATTGAAAAGGAAAATTTTGGCCATAATAAATTTAGTAAATTATGAAAATTTTTCTGTGAAAATAATAAACTTAATGGAAATACTTATTTCAAAAATAGTAAATTAAAAACCATATTCCGGAATCAATATACAGAAATTAAAACAATATGCAATTCAACGAAAAATTATATCTCGAGATTCTTTTTAAAGAGAGAACACCCGAAATTATCATTCAAAGCGACGAGTGGGGCCCCATTCAAGTGAATTTCTTCCTTTCAGTCTGAAACAAGGCACATCTAGTGCGCGGAGCGAAACAGAAGTGTTGCAAGATTTATCACTACGGGCGCGGACACTTTGATGCTGGTTTCAGTCACTGGGATCACATACACGCGCGCAGCTTGCAGATGCTAATGGTTACAGCCTGTTGAAACATTCTTGATTCTTTTCCGGAGTTGAACGAATTCGTTTGAAGTTAGTTATTTCTTTATCTTTCCAGGGATTTCTTTTTGAGAATAGTTCATCACACTTTATGGCGGTTTTCACTTTTCAGCAACTTGGGTGCTTGGATTGGAGCACAGTAAATCTTTTGGAAGTGGCATCGTTGATACTGTGCGGGTATTTAACTTATGGGAAAATTTGAACTTTACCGCTCTGTCCTCTTAATTCATCCTACCGGCTTGTAAGATCCGAAAGATCGGCTCTAGGATGAAGGTTGGTGTTGCAGTCATTTCGTAGGAAGAGGACAGAGCTATTCAATCACTACACTTTATTATATCTCGGGTACAAGAAGGCTGCCCCTTTTCAGAGATGCAGCGATATTTATATGGGGAATATCATTTAAGGATGGCAGATAATAATCCCTAGATCACGTGACCCACGTGATCTATAGAGGAGTGGCATCTTGAAAATAATGAACTTTATTGGGTGATACACTATAGACAGAGGTTGGCTTAAGTCTAGAGGGAAAAAAAGTGTCTGTTAGGTACTTTGAGGGAAATCGAATCTGAGCCTGGAGGATGACCATATATGGTATGAGAGCTGTTTCAAGTGTAATAAATAACGTTAATGGGAATCACGCGCCGACTATCTGACATCTGAACTTTAATATGGAAAAGGCCTAGCAAAGGTTTAGGCTTAGTTAGGGTTTTCCATATTACATATATATATATATATATATATATATATATAAGCATTTTGCTTTAATCAGTAACCGTTTTGGTAAAACAAGTAGGGTATACATGTAATAATGGCAATAGGTTTATTTCAGTATATCGTTGCTGCGAGAATTCATGACAATTTGAGTTTTTGTAAAATATGAGATTTTCCATATTTCAGCCTTGTCATAGTGTAACTTAAAGCACATTGAACTTGCCTCAGTAAAAAGCACTTAAACTTGCTTTTCAAACTTTTGCAGTGACAGCTGAAATGTGCAAACTGTTTTTGGACTTCGAAAATGATAAAAACGTCCAAAATGCCACTTTTTTGTGACCTTCACTAAGCTTGCGGCAACGACTTGCCACAAATTTATCATCCATTATTTGAGGCTCGCAATTCCGAACTTCTTACATAAAACGGATTTAAAAGCAAAATGTTTGCGAAAAGAGTGGTGTGGATCATAGCAATTTCCATGTCTTAAAAATCCGTTTCATTTTTTGGCCTCTCATCAACTCATAGAAACTAAGTAACTCAACTTTGGAACAAAAACTTCTGGATTTCTTCTTTTAATAAGATATGTAAAAATTGTTTATTTTTTAGAAAAAATATGAGAATGCATGAATTACCTCATAATGCTAGGCGTGATAGTTTTCCAGATTATTTCGCTTAAAAAATATTGATTCTTAAATTTAAAACTCTCATGCTTTCATCTGTACTCACGCATTTTTACATACTTACTATTACACTGTAATACGTGCATGGATTCCTACCTAATTATATACATTTTTAATTTCTGAAATCAAAAACTTAGCTTTAAGACTTACGAATGCTTGGCACCAGATGATTTTAAAACTTACATACTCGAAAACTTATAAAATCATGAAATCCTTAAAAAATTTATAACTCGTAAAGTAGATGTAGAATGGAAACTATCGATCACTTTCAAAAAGCAGACCTTTTTCCTCTTTCGAAATTAAGGGAATTCATTTTGAAGTAGGCAGGGTTTTAAGTTTGGATGTAGTACAAAGGTTTCTAAAGACATTTACTGAGCTATTCACGTGTGAATTTTTTAGTACTAAAAATAACGCGACTGTGAGTTAATTGCCTTCATTAATATTCAACTAATTTATTTTTCAATTATAAAATTATAGATTTTATTATATTTCTAGGGTGACCATCACAGAGTCAATTCAACTAATGAACACATTTCCAGTGGATGCAATCATAATTTTGCCGCTATTAAGTTATTTCAATCTCCAGATGCTTTCCTTAAACACAGAAACTTGAACAGCCATGATACTTTTAGCTTTACTTCTCAACCAGGCACTACCGACAGTCGCAACATTGAAAAGAATGGAATTCGAAGTGAAAGAATGCTATCCGAATCGTTGATCAACAGCTACAAGCGGCCGCCAACTGGCAAATGCTATAATTGCTCAGACCCCGAATACTACGACAGAAATGCCATTCACTCTTGGGCTTTGAATCAGTCAACGTCCTTAGAAAATACTGTGAGTAGAATGTTCAATTTCCTTCTCGTACACTACAAAAAATGAACTGTTGTTTTTACTGAGCTGAGGTTCCAATTTAAAACTAAAATGCACAGTAATAAACTGTAAAACTAGCAATTTTACAGTTTCTTACTATAAAGCTCGAAATTTAAGTTTGTTGCCGTAAAATTTAGCTGTGTTATACTGTAAAAACAACAATATAATACTGGCAGCAGAGGTTCTAGTTTAAAACTGTAAAATGCACGGTAATAAACTGTAAAATTAGGAATTTAGCAGTTTAATACTGTAAAAGTAGAAATTTTACAGTTTATTACTGTTAAATTAGCATTTTTTTACAGTGTATTACTATAAAATTAGCATTTTTACAGTATATTACTATAAAATTAGCTGTATTATATTGTAAAAACATCATTCATTTCTTACAGTGTATAGTGCTGTAGTAAACAGGTCTATTTCTATTTTAAATCAACAAATGGGGTGCGCATCACCATTTTCGATTTTGATGAAAATTTGCATGCGCATTCCTTTTATTTCTCAGACCTCAAAAACATAGTTATTTTATTTTAGAAACACTTACTCTTTGATATATAGGCCATTTTTGTTGTTGGCAACAGCAAAATGGGGCATTTTGATGCTTTGTTTTGAACTATTAACTTCTTTCTTTTAAAGATTTTGAGCTCAAACATAGCTCATTGGAAAGCTAAGAAAAATATCTTTTTATATATGATATCAATAAATTTCAGACTGAAAAAAACTTTTAACAGACTGACAACAGTTTTTCCAGGTCAAAGTTTGCGACAAAAATCTCATTTTTTACTACTTTTGAAAATAAAAAACCCATGAAGGGTTTAGAATAACAACCCCTATGTTTTATCATATGTTCATATGCATGGTTACTTATTATGTAAAAAAAATTGGCTAGTTACTCCACCCCCTTTATGAGATATGCCCCCTAAAGTTGCAGAATTTCATGAAAAATCCAGGATTCAACGCTAAAAAAATGCATGTGGGGGATAAGGTAAAAATTATTTTACTTGTGGAATCTTAAGTACTTTTTACCAGCTTTCTAATGAAACAAAAGTTGATTTGTTATTCAAAGGCACTTGGCAGATATAAGGGTCTGAATTTTCAAAAAATTGCACAGAAACAACACAGTTATTTTCATATTTTTCAATTTTTTGTATTGAAATGTAATATTATATACCTTATTATTTGTTTTAAATGCTAAGAAAAGACTAAGAAGAGTTGTGAAGTAATTTATTTAAACTTGCCACTATAAAAAATAGCCACTCTGCTTTTATACCAAAGTCCTCTTCATGGCGGCTCAAGTAAATGAAGTTCTTTCTATTTTTGCGTTGTGTAGCAAAGCCACATGAAAAATAGGTTAATTTTGAAACTAAAGGGTGGTCCCCTTGCAGTTTTCTAACAAGGATATTTTGAAAAACATAGAATGTGGTAGTGTTGTATCCAGGTAATCACTTACAAAAACTTTCAGCTTGAACACATCCATCTTTTTGCCAAAAAACAGCAAAAGGATTAAGTGTGGATTAAACTCCCGATCAGTGATAGGTCAGAATAGTTCTGTTGTAGATGGCAAATACATATTTACAAATCAGACAAATTTAGTGATATTATATATCCCCAGGTGTTAAAAATATTAAATTGTCTTATTAAAGTTTAAATAAATTACTTCATAACTCTTCTTAGTTTTTTCTTAGCATTTAAAGTAAAAAATAAGGTATATATTCTACATTAAAATATATAGTATTACTACATTTAAATAAAAAAAGATTAAGAAGTATGAAAATAATTGTGTTGTTCCTGTGCAATTTTTTGAAAATTCAAACCCTTATATCTGTCAAGCGCCTTTGAATAACAAAGTAACTTTTGTTTCATTAGAAAGCTGGCAAAAAGTACTTAAGATTCCACAAGTAAAATTAGTTTTACCTTATCCCCCACATGCATTTTTTTAGCGTTGAAAACTGGATTTTTTTAAAAATTTGCAATTTTAGGGGGGGGGGGGCATATGTCATAAAGGGGGAGGAGTAACAAGCCAATTTTTATATATAATAAGTAATTAGGCATATGAGTATATGATAAAATATGGGGCTTGTTTTTCTAAACCCTTCATGGGTTTTTTATTTTCAAAAGTAGTAAAAAATGAGATTTTCGTCGCAAACTTTGACCCTGAAAAACTAAGTATTTTTTTTAAGTCTGAAATTTATTAATATCACATGTAAAAAGATCTCTTTCTTAGCTTTCCAATGAGCTATGTTTAAGCTCAAAATCTTTGATAGAAAAAAGTTATAGTTCATAAGACAAAGCATCAAAATGCCCCATTGTCGCAGTTGCCAACAACAAAAAATGGCCTATATATCAAAGTGTAAATTTTTCTAAAGTCAAATAACTATTTTTTGAGGTCTGGGAAATAAAAGGAATGCACACGGAAATGTTCATCAAAATCAAAAATGGGGATGCGCATCCATTTGCTGATTTAAAATGGAATGACCCATGTGAATGAAATTCCGTCGATCAGAAAAGTAATCAAATTCAACGTTTCTTCAGCCGAGAGTTAGGTGACATTTTCTCGGTCGAATGAATTTTTTTTTTTTTTTCGTTTTTTTTTCTTTCCAAGAAGCGGTTTTCACCTTTTACAGACCAAGTGCAAAATTCCGATAAGGCACCCAGTCTTTCATGTTCCACAATTAGGGCGCTGATGCAATGACACGGATAATTTTGACACCCAGTTTCCACCAGATAGATACAACTGGGCTCTCTTCGATGCGAAGCGGCTCTAGGAATTTAATTTTGCCGAGGGAATTTGGATGAAAGTGGTAGCACAAATTTTACTCAAGTTTGACATCTAGCTTTTCGTTGGTGGCAAATTGCAATATTTGGTAACATTTTACTAGCTTGGAGAAACAGACGGAATTTCATAAAAGTACTCTGAAGATTACTATTGATAAAATAAATATGTTTGTATTTATATTAATCCGCGTATGATAACACTCTCTCTTCAATCTTCTTTATTTCAATTGTACTCTTAATTTACTACCTAGAGTAAAAAAAAACCCGGGAAAATTTAAATGAAGGAAAAATTTTTGGTAGTTTGGGAAAAAGTACAGAAATTTTGAAATGCTTACATACATCGCAGAATGAAGACGTTTCAAGTTGGGAAAATTGACTTTAAACGTTACAATAGCAGATACAAACGGGTTTTTACATTGCAAAGTCTCTCATTTCAAGACAAGTTGCATTTTTAAAAGAAGTTCTTTATGAACAAACACTTATGTATAAGTTTATGCGAGTTTTGTGTGGCTTAGCTACTACATTTGAAACAAAGATTTAAAATTTAACTAAGCTAATTCATATCGCAATTATATTAATGTATATTTCCATTGTTTTTACTACAATGCTTTAAGAGTCAAAACATGTGTAAAGATTAAATTGAAAAGAAAGTTAAAAATGTTTTGTAGCAATGAAAATATTTTAGCACCATTAAAGAAAGAATGTGGCATCTAGCGAATCTTCGAAAGCATATTTTTAATATTATAAACTTGATTTTCACTTCCTTAAAAATGCTCGTAAATTTTTCCATGTTTGTCACAGTCAGCAACGCGCCTCTCCAAAAGTGGGGAGGAGGGGGTGAGGGAGAGGAGCGAACGGCGCGCATAGGAGGGGGGCAGTTGACCCCTAGTAGTGCTGGAGAGAGGTTGGTCTCTCGGTCCCGTTGATACGGGAGGTGATTATTGTTCTTCTCGCGGAGTGCGAGACGGGTCATGCTGGCTCTTGCCAGGTTCATAAGCTTCGTTCATACTCATCTGTATATTAGCTCATTCATCATCATCCTTGTACAAAGAACTGTAAAATAAAAGTTTTGTTATCTACAGCCCAATCGTACATCACTATATCACATATCCAACGTTTAACGACCCCCGCTCGGTCAGCCCCGACATATCTGGTGTCAGGAACGGGGTGTGATACTGAAATCTGGTACGATCGCGGGCAATAGATGAAATGACGATTAGCGAAGCAGCACCAGAGTCATAACATGGTTGACGAATTTCATCATAAAGAGTAATACTCAATGCGGACTTTGACTAAAATCGAAGGATCCGGTTGTTGCGGAAGGAAATTCCGGGAAACGTGTACGGACTGGAGACCAGAGACGAAGGCCCTGAGTGTTCCTGGTGGAATTAGGCATCGCGGATTGGATAGCCCCTGGATCGCTAGAACTAGTGCACTCCTGTCGCCTTCCCAGCAGCGCAGTAGAGGCTTTCGACGGGTGGACACCAGGTTAGTGGATACTTCTTGGCTGTGAACCCATCTTTACTTTTAAGTTATTGTTATTGGGACATGTGGATGTCATTTATGTGTTCGATCCCGTATTACGTATTTTTTGTCTAGCAATTTTAAGAAATTTGAAAAGAACAAAATGGCCTTTTTGTCCAAAGGGAAAAAACAAGACCTCGCGTTATTAGCGGAGGAACTGAATATCTCTGTTCCCCCAAACGCTAAACTTATTGACTTCAAAGAGTTGATCACAAAAAGTGACTCTTATGACGAAGAATTCGTTAAAGGTTGCTTAACGACAATAATCAATGATAGGGTAGAAGCGAGGAAAAAGGACCGGCTTGAGGCAAAGAGGAGGCACATCTTAGAACTTGAAAAGATAAAATTGAGTGAAGTCAGAAACAGCCCTGAACCTAATATAAGCAAAGATAATTTTGTCACCCACCTAAATGTCATAAAGGGGGTTCTACCCGAAGTTCGGGGGAGGCCAGAAGACTGGCCAGTTTTCTTCCATGAGGTCGAAGAAATATTCCGCATCTATGACACACCTGGGGAATACAAAGGGAAAATTATTCTGCACTGCCTAAGGGGTAAAGTCATGTGTTTAGGTACTAGACTGGGGGAAGAGAGTATGGAAAATTATGACAGTATAAAACAGCTCGTCCTCAGGGAATTCCAGATAACCCCCATAGAATATAAAAATAACTTAGACAAAATTAGGAAGATAGCTTCAGAAACCTACACCCAGTACACCATTAGAGTCGAGGCGGCAATAAATTTATACATTAAGTCTCGCGAAGTAAAAGATATCGACGAATTAAAACAATTACTTATTGCAGACAGAGTAAAGGAGGGCTTACCCACCGAAATAAAAAAATATATTCAGTTGAGAGAAACAGAAAAATGGTTTCGACCGCATGAGTTGTCACGGGAAATTGACAATTACGTGAGCGCTACAGCTCTAAATAAAACTCAGGACAAATTTAATGCAGAGGAAGGGAAAACAAAAAACTATTCAACAGTCAGACAAAATGATTGGAACTCAGAATATAAGCAAAACGGTAACCAAGGGTGTTTCATTTGTTCCTCCAAATTTCATCAAAAAAGAGACTGTCCCCAAAATAAGAATAAAACAAGAAATAACCATCTGAGATCAGGTAATAATGAACGGAGAATAAACCAAGTTGAAGTGGTAGAAAATGATGAAAGTGAAGAAAAAGAGGGAACAATAGTAGCTAAAATAAACGTAGGGCACAATAATACGGATACGAGTTTAAATACCCCCTCAGTAGTTCCACTGAAACGAACAAAAATTTGTGTTGAAGGTAAAATCGTTTCTGCACTACAGGACTCTGGATGTCAAATCACCGTTATAAAAGAGAGCATGTTACCGGAAGGGAGGCAGAAATCTAAGGGGAGGATTTTGTTAAAGCCAGCGTTTGGGAAACCAATCATGACGGAATTGGGACAGGTGAATTTAGCGGTACCCATAGGAGGTAATGCTAATGTTGTGCATAAACCAATATTATGCGCAATCACACCGCATATTTCCGAAGAGGCTATCCTGAATCCTCAGATTTTCAATCTACTACTTGGAGAAAACAGAAACGAAGCGTCGGAAGGGGGAATGGGCCATTCTCAGAAAGAGAGAGTAGCGGTATTAGAAATAGAGAGTG
Source organism: Uloborus plumipes (assembly GCA_038373865.1). Classification (NCBI taxonomy): domain Eukaryota; kingdom Metazoa; phylum Arthropoda; class Arachnida; order Araneae; family Uloboridae; genus Uloborus; species Uloborus plumipes. The sequence continues at coordinate 111,261 of JAXGGA010002018.1, read as the reverse complement.
AAGCGCTGGCCGAGGAGCAAGAGCCCCGGGCATTGGAAAGGGGGGAGCAGGAAGAAGTAGACGGAGCTAAGAGGGACTATCAGCAGGAGGGTTTCAGCCCTCAACAGAGATTTCTCCGCTTGCAAAATAGGAGCGATTCTTTGCGCTACGAATGGCTACTCGCGTCCCAGGGAAAGGGAGGATATTTCGTCCTGGATAGTCTGCTTTTTCACAAAGAAAAAGTTGGAGGAATAGAAGTTACTCAGTTAGTTCTGCCTAAGGAGAAACGTCTAGAAGTGATGAAAAGGGCACATGAGACGCCCTTTGGCGGGCACATGGCAGCTAAAAAGACATGTGACCGCGTTCGCTATTCGTTTTATTGGGAGAAAATTAATAAAGATATAAAGGGTTACTGCAGTACGTGCAAGGACTGTCAGCTAAGACGGAAAGGAAAAATTAAAGATAGAGCACCAATTACTCCTGTTTCCAGGCCGGAACTTCCCTTTCAGATTGTCAATGTAGATTTGATAGGGGCTATAGACCCGCCGAGCTCCGCGGGGCACAAATATATTTTATGCATGGTGGATCAGCATACCAGGTGGGCGGAGGCCGTTCCTCTGAAATCGTTGACTGCTCGTTCAACTTGCGATGCGTTGTTGAGCATTTTTTCGCGTACAGGAATTCCCTCTGTGATAAGTTCCGACAACGGCAAGAACTTTATTTCAGAACTTACGAAAGAATTTGAAAGGAGATTAGGGGCTAGCCCACGGTTTTCTACCCCATATTTTCCTCAAGCCAACGGATTGGTGGAACGCTTTAATCAAACATTGAAGAACATGCTCCATCATGTGATTAGAGAAGACGGGAGAGGGTGGCACAAACAATTACCCTACCTTCTATGGGCATATAGGGAGATTCCGAACAGTACCACTGGGGTTTCGCCGTTTTCACTATTATACGGAAGACCTCCGGAAGGGCCACTGTCTATATTAAAGTCAACATGGACAGGAAAGGTGCATAACACGCAATTAGACGTAACTCCAATTAATAAATACTTAGATAACATGCAAATGAGGCTCGAAGAAGCGGCAAAATTAGCTGGTGCAACAGCGGAGATTCAATAAGAGCGAATGGCGCATCACTATAATTTGAGGTCGTCGGTAAGAAAATTTAAGGAGGGAGAGCAAGTCATAGTATTAGTCCCTGATTCCACAAATAAACTTTATGCTCGCTGGCGGGGTCCCGGGGTAATAGTAAAGCACAACCAGCCATATACGTATGTTATAAAATTTGAGGACGGGAGTACATGCAGAGTGCATCAAAATAAAATTCGAAAATTTGTAGCCCAGGTCAACGCCTTGAACGTCATTTTCGAAGGAGAGGAAGAATTTGGAGAGGTAGTAAATGTACCAACAGAAAGGGATCTTATGTATAATGTAAACGAAGAAATCAAAGCCATAAGTCCCGACAATTTAAATTATGATCAGTGCAAACTTTTGAGGAAATTGTTACTTGATCATAAAAAAATATTCGAAGGCCCGATAAGAATGGCCAATGTACGACCTCACAAAATTGAACTGGTACCGGGTGCGATTAGGACTAAACCGCATCAATATAAGATCCCTGAGGTGTACAAAGGGGAAGTTGACAGGCAAATCGACGAATTATTAGATTTGGGGTTAATAGAAGAAACAGACGCGGAAATTGTATATCCGATAGTGTGTGTAACTAAGAAAGATAGCACGATTAGAGTATGTACCGACTTTCGAGCTTTAAACAGTGTAAGTCAGTCGTCGAGTTATCCTATGAAAAACGCACAAGATCTAATGTTGGTAGTTGGGAAGGCTAGTTGGATAACTGTGTTAGATCTTTACAAGGGGTATCACCAAATACCCATGGAGGAAAAGAGTAAGAACTTGACGGCATTTGCGACTCATTCTGGGGTATGGCAGTGGCGAACTATGCCGTATGGTTTAAAGACATCAGGGGCGACATTTCAGAAAGCACTAAATGAGGCCCTACATAAACATAGAAATTACGCACAGGCATATATCGATGATATCGCTATCTTTTCTGACACGTGGGAGCAACATATGGTCCACTTAAAAGCTGTTCTTGGGGAATTAATTAGTTTGAATTTCACGGCCAGACTCCGAAAATGTAGTTTTGCTAAACATAAAGTAAAGTACCTTGGACATATTATCGGATCTGGAAGGCATGCTCCAGATCCCGAAAAAATAAAGGCAATCGAGAAATTGAAAAGGCCGAAAACAAAAAAAGAAGTACGATCTGTTTTGGGGTTGATGGGGTTCTACAGGTCGTATGTAAAGGACTACGCACTAATTGCTAAACCCCTGACAGAGTTAACTAAAAAGAATGTTCCAAACCACGTACCGTGGAGCGAGGAAGCTGATAGGGCATTCGAACAGTTAAAAGTTAGGTTATGTGATGCCTCCTCTCTGGCTACTCCTGAATTTCAAAAACCGTTCCAAATTCATACCGACGCATCGGATTTTGCAGTTTCGGCTTGTCTAACCCAGCTGGACAAAAATGGCCAATTTGTTCCGATTGGGTTCGCGAGCCAGAAGTTGTCCCAAACTCAGAGAAATTGGTCGACCATTGAAAAGGAAGCTTACGGAGTGCTCTTTGGACTCAAGAAGTTCGAACACTGGATTTTCGGGTCTGAGATTCAGGTACTGACAGACCATAATCCATTAAAGTTTCTGTCTGTGACAACTCCGCGTAGCCCCGAGTTGACGAGATGGGCGTTAGCCCTTCAACAGTTCAACGTAAAGTTGAGCCACACACCAGGAAAGGCTAACCAAGGCGCCGACGCACTCACACGACTCGAAATGGACTGAAAAGACTCTTGAACTTACAATTTGATATGTTTTCAGTTTTACTTGGTTTCATTTTTGTGTCTCATGTATTCCAGAATATTCTTTTCTTTTAATTTTTCCGAAGGAATTTTAAATGTGTTATATTTAACCAGAACTAATCAATGTATGGTAATGTGCGCTACGTTCTCTCCTCTGCTCTCTTGTGAAACAAGCCTCTTTGGCATATTTCACGCTTAAGAAGGGGGCTATGTCACAGTCAGCAACGCGCCTCTCCAAAAGTGGGGAGGAGGGGGTGAGGGAGAGGAGCGAACGGCGCGCATAGGAGGGGGGCAGTTGACCCCTAGTAGTGCTGGAGAGAGGTTGGTCTCTCGGTCCCGTTGATACGGGAGGTGATTATTGTTCTTCTCGCGGAGTGCGAGACGGGTCATGCTGGCTCTTGCCAGGTTCATAAGCTTCGTTCATACTCATCTGTATATTAGCTCATTCATCATCATCCTTGTACAAAGAACTGTAAAATAAAAGTTTTGTTATCTACAGCCCAATCGTACATCACTATATCACATATCCAACGTTTAACGACCCCCGCTCGGTCAGCCCCGACAATGTTAATTCAAGCCCTCCATGTTTTCGACACCGTCGGTGGAAGATCTTCCAAGGAAGTACTTTTTGCGACCTTTCCGATGAAACTAAATTCGAGACAATACGATAATTATTTCGAGTAGCAAAGGCCATTTTATACTATTTTTGTGCTCTAAAACTAAAATTCGAGCAATTCGGTACTATTTTAGCATTCGAAAACATCCTTATGACACTTCCCGGGTGCATGGGTTCATCGTAAAATTGAAAAATTTTCAAATTCACCTCTTTCGAATCTCACCTCCCATTGGTTCTAGTTCTCGAGGAGGTGAGGCATTAAATAGACAGACACATGCGAAAAGATTTAGTATTGATACATTGTTATTTTTTAATGTACCATGAATAAGTGTTACTTGTACCCTAAGGGTTTACTTGAGCTCATTACAGTAAAATGGTAAAATCTGCGTTTGGTACTACCAAACCCAATTTTTATCATTTTACTGTAATGGGCTCAAGTAACCCCCAGGGTCCAAGTAACCCTTATTCACGGTAGTGTAATTTTCCAAAAAAAAAGAATCCAGTTTGTTCATTTTGAAAGAGGAGTTAACTATTTTACTTTACCCTACATTCTCCTCCATGTGCACGTAGGGTGGGCCGAAACATAAAAAAAAAGTTTTCAGATCAACTTCTAATAATTGCCAAAAGTTGTCTTTGGTGATAGTTAGCCTTTGTGCAAATTTTGAGAAAAATCGGTTAATACCTTCAGGGGGCGCTGCAATCGCAAAGTTTTACCATAGCTTTTATAGGGATTTTATGGTTAAAATATGAAAAACGATGCCGTTAGCTAATCTCATTGCATTTTTTTTACTCATAAGATATATTCATGCATTCAAAGCATATAAAATAACTCACAAAATTATTTTATATGATATATTTATAGTTCAAGACTATTAAAAAGAAACAAACAGTGAAAAATTGTGATTTTTAAGACAATATTAAGTAAAAACTGATTTTTTTTTTTACAAAATGTGACATAAAAATTATGAAACTGCGAACATATGACAACATTAAACAGCATTACTTAAAAATAAATGAAATATGTTTTTAAAAATGTGCACAAATGTACAAAACGTGCATGATACGAAAATTTTATGTGTCACACAGTTTGAGCTTTTACAAAAAACCTTTTTTATTTTCAAAGAAAGGCAGTTCCTTTCGAGCCTTTAAACGTGCACGAATGAAACCATCCCTCGTTTCTATTCCGCTTATGGTCAGTGATGCATCCGTCACCAACTTTGCGCTAGATTCCACGAATTGAATAGGGGAAAGTTGCCCAAAACGGGATAGGCGGGCAAAACGGGATAGTGGGCGTTGGAGCTTGACTGGTGGTACTATCTCGCAAGAGACAGGCTAAACTGGTTCCCGACCGCCATGACAGCATACTCAGTTAATATCTCAACTCTAACCACGTATTTCACAGAGAAATATTTTTTCAAAGTTTTAAATTGAGATTTTTACTTACTTTTTACTTTTTTCGACTGTAGAACAACTAGAATTGTGGTTCTCCGTAGTTCGGAACAATTCCGGTTAGAACTGTATTTTGTTCATAGTTCTTTTAGCAACAATTTCATGTACTTAAATACTGCTAGTAAGTGGCGGTTCCGGGGTCAGCCCTTTATGTTGTCAAAAGCATCATGGTCGGGCAAAACGGGACACTTTTAGGGTGCCCAAAACGGGATATAATTTTGATGTGTCCCGTTTTACCCGACCATTTCCATTAATGTTTTTTCAATGTGTTTAAGCAGCACGAAGCGAGCTAGAGGTTCGCAAGTGGATGTTCAACCACCCTGACAAAGGGATTACTATCTACGAAGTAGGAAATATGTTCAATGCAGCATTTTAACGAGCAGCTCTTGTCGAAACTGCTGTGAATAGGTTCACGAAAACAGTCATTTTTCCATATAATCCCAGATGTCTTTCCTGTGAATATCTCTTCATATCCTCTCTTCCAACAGATCACCCATTGCTGGATGCTCAGAACATGACGTCCTAACACCCATTAAATCTGCAACAAAATGAGATCAGATCCGAAGGATCTTCAAATTCAGTCATAGCATCTAAGAGTTTGCTATCATCACAACCACTAGAGACAGTATTGAAAGAATCACTTAGTGCAACGATAACACTAGCACAAATGCAGGCCGTTGTCCGAAATGCCAATGCAGGCCGTTGAATCTAACCGTTCACTTCAACAGGAGTCAAATGACTTGGACTATACTGTCGCCCTTCACTGCCATTTTCCATATCATCCAAAGAAATTCTACCTCCACCACGAGTGATTGGACCAAGACCTCAAAATAAACACGATAATAGAAGAGGGAAAACAAACAAGAAGCCCATATAAACTTTAGTTGGAAGAAGAAGAACGAGAAAAAAAAGAACAAAAACGAATTTAAAAGCTGAAAAAAAAAAGGCTGCCAAAACAAGTCTCTTGAATGTTCTGAAAACAAAACAAATGAGGCGTAAAAAAAAACCAGGTGGAGATGCAAAACAGGCATATAAATTTTAAAAATGTTGCTCTGAACCTGAAAAAACCCCACAAACATCATTTGCAAAAATGAAAGAAAATGGACGTAACATGAAAAAAGAAACGAAAAAAAAAAATCACCAGTTAGCCAACGTTGGACGTCGTCGTCTTCAGAAGATGAAACTGAAAAATATGATGCATGCATTTTCTGCAACGCTCTGTATCTTGAATCGAAATCTGGAGAAGGAAGCTGGATACAATGATCGAGCTGCCAGGAATGGGCCCACGAAGCTTATTCCAAAGCAGACAAAGAAGACGATACATTTTTATGTGATTTCTGTGTTATGTAATTTTCCAACTTTACAATTACGTAGCCTATTTTTGGTCTAAAAACTAAATCAAAAGTAAAATCAGTGCAAAATAATAACATACAATTCCCTATCCCGTTTTACCCACCCTTGGTCGGGTAAAACGGGATCGTATAAGACTTTTTGAAACCAGTATTTTTCACATAAATAATACCGAACAAATATGACAAAGGTATTTTTAGTAATGCAAAAGGTGTATACTCTTAAATGCCGTCTAACTTTGGAATGTACCTTGTATACAGTAAGAAATAAAGTGAAGAATAGGTTAGCTATCCCGTTTTGGGGTACTTTCCCCTATGACAAATAAATGTTCAATGTTCAAGTTTCAAAGAAAATGGGGAAGATCTCCGGTTTTCATCGTGTATCTTGTCTTCAGATGGCATCATTATTACAGGAGGTTCTGTTATAAGCACGTTTTCACTCTGCCAATTTATCAAGTCAGCATAGTCGGAAGAAAAGTTAATCTTAAAAATGATAAAAGTGTGGATGTCAAGACAAAACACATAATTGGTGTTTCTTACTCTTAAAATTTGGTGAGCAACTAACTGCCGTACATGCCTTTGATCATCATTTAACATTGCCAGTAAAATATTTTCAGTATATACAAGAAAAAAAGCTTTTCTCTGAAAAACTGGCTCGATGACATGTAACAGGTCATTTGGTAAATAATGCGACTAGTTGAATAACTTGACACAAGTTTCATGCCCATCCTTGCATGATGAGTTGCACTTAATGAAAAACCAGCAAGGTGCACATTTAACTATGACTGAAACTAGCATTTTTAAGTTTGCTGTCGGATATTCTGTGCGGATTTTCAAGCGCAAATTCGATTGACTGTCATGAGCCATCTAGAATGACAGCGGTTGGCACTAATAACGGCTTCAAATATTTCCAGTAAATATTTCTGATATGTTCTTAGGTCAGCTCGGTCGATAGTTGGCGTGTTTTGCATATTGCGCTCAACTACCTCATATTTCACTATAGTTAGGGATTCGCAGCTTGTCAACATTTTTCCAATAGAACCGCTGAACCCACAGGGACCAGTTGTTCATCCATCTAAGTATTCTACTAAGTGGCGAAGAAACAATTCACTGCCACGAAGGTGGCATGTTAACCACTGCAGTGGTCTATTAAAAATGTTTCAAGATGTTATATTTAGTCACCTTTGCTTATAACAGAACCTTTCATAACAATGATGCCATCTGAAGACGAGCTATGACTTGAAAACCGGAGATGTTCCCCATTTTCTTCAACACATGTGAACATTTACTTGTCATACTCAATCCGTGGAATCGAGCGGAAAGTTGGTGACGGATGCATCACTGACCATAAGTGAAATAGAAACGAGAGATGGTTTCGCTCGTGCACGTTTAAAGGTTCGATAGGAATTGCCTTTCTTTGGAAATAAAAAAAGATTTTTTGTGAAAGCTCAAACTGTAACACATAAAATTTTTGTATCATGTACGTTTTGTACATTTGTACATATTTTTAAAAACATATTTCATTTATTTTTAAATAATGATGTTTAATATTGTCATATATTTGCAGTTTCATAATTTTTATGTCACACTTTGTAAAAAAAAATTAGTTTTTACTTTATATTGTCCAAAAAATCACTATTTTTCACTGTTTTGTTTCTTTTAAGATGCTTGAAATATAAATACGCAGTTCAGTCACATTAATGTGACCACCACGTACTTTCGACGTCAACGTCAAATTACTAATCACAAAAGGCACTTGGTAGCACAATGCAGTTGAGGGTATATAAAAGGTGTGTGAGGGCTTTGGAAACCATTTCTATCATTGGCGTAATGCAAAAACGGTGCGATTTATCCGACGATCAAAAGGGCATAATCATTGGCTTTCGGGCCAAGGGTGGAAGCATTTCCAAAATGACTGAGTTTTTGAGCTATTCGCTTGCCATCGAGGTAAAAGTGTATCGTGCATGGCAAAATGGGACTGTAAAAAATCAGCGACGTGGAAAATGTGGTGCACCAGGAGCCATAGATGACAGAGACGAACGACGGCTGCGGAGATGTGTTCGGGTTGATAGACGGGCTACCGTTGAGCAAATGACCCCTTAGATGAACCAAGGGGCTGCCAACATCATCTCCCAAACTACTATTTAGCGGACTTTGCTGCGTCTGGGCTCCCGAAGCACAAGACTGCTTCATGCAGCTATGCTGACTACTGTCCATCGGCGACGAACCCTGGAATTTGCACGCCAGTACCGCAGCTGGACGTTTATTGAGTGACAACAGGTAGCATTTACTGATGAATTACGATTTATGCTCCATCGGGCAGATGGACGTTGGCGTATAAGGCGTGAAACCTCTGAAACCAAACACCCTCAACTATTGCCGGAACGGTCCAAGATGGAGACGAGAGCATTATGGTTTGGGGAATGTTTTCCTGGCAATTTCTGGGCTCACTCATCATTGTGGAAGGCACGAAGAATTAATACAAGTACGCATCTGTCTTTTTGTTTCTCCTCAGGATGATGGCATCTTCCAGCAGGACAATGCGAAGTGCCATACAGCTGCCAGTTTACGTGCGTGGTTCGAAGAGCAACAGAATGAGTTTACCCTTCTTCCCTGGCCAACAAACTCTCCTGATTTAGACATAATCTAGAATATGTAGGACCTTCTCGATCGGATTATTCGCTCCATGGATCCTCATCCGCGTAATCTAGCACAGCTGGCCACATCATTGGAGTCGGCATGGCTCAAACTACCAGTGAACACCTTCAGGGCCCTAAATAAATTTCTTCCTGCACGTCTCGCAGCAGTCCGCTGCGAAAGGTTATTTTTCAGGTTTTTGACAAGGTGGTCACATTAATGTGACTGGACCGTGTATATCATGTAAAATAATTTATGTGATTTATTTCATATGCTTTGAATGCATGAATATATCTTATGAGTAAAAAATGCAATGAAATTAGCTAACGACATTGTTTTTCATATTTTAACCATAAAATCCCTATAAAAGCTATGGTAAAACTTTGCGATCGCAGCGCCACCTGAAGATAAACCGATTTTTCTCAAAATTTGCATAAGAGCTAACTATCACCAAAGACAACTTTTGGCAACTATTAGAAGTTGATCTGAAAAAAATTTTATTTTTCGCCCCACCTTAATGTTCAGATCATTACCTACCGTATGCGTCTGTAAAATATAAGCAAGGGCGGATCAAGTTTCTGGTTCAGCAGGGGGTCATTTTTGTAAAGGGTACGCCAAGTCAAGGTTGTGCGAAAATACGGGGTACTTAGTAATTTTTTCGAAATATAAATCCAAAACATGCAGTTTTAGGCTATATTTGATCATTTCAGAAGTGGTCATGACCCTCCCATGACCTCGCTTTGGTTCTACACCTGAACATAAGCTGCGCGAGTACGTTTGCAATTCTGAACATGCAACACTGAACACAATCACAATTAACAGTTCATTTTTTTTTCAAGATAAATGTAACACAGCTCAAAAAACACCCTTTTTCACTTCAAATATTCCTCTCTTTTTTTAAGTTGCTTCAGTTGAAGATGTCTCTCTATATCTCCTGTTGGTTAAAATAAACTTTATTTCTTTCACAAAACTACCGAAATCCATTGCAGAGGAAACTCAGGATAATAATTTAACCTTTATTTTATTTTTTTGAATCCGAATTTTTATTTTTTAATAATTTTTTATCGAATAAAGAACGAGTAACCACACGCAGAATTACTCGTTCTTTATTCCATATAGTTACTCATTTACTGTTATGTTGAAAGCATATTACTTTCAAACATTTATTTTGTATAGTTTGAAAACTATTCTGCTCCGAAATCGTTATTTATATTAAAACGTGTTTTAATAGAGCATTGAGAATGGCAAGAATTCATCTAACATCACCATGCGATCATTTGCTATGTCCGACTCGTACAACGGGAACGATTGTTGTGGCCTCGATGATTTGGTGTCTAAAATTGTTGATGATGATCAGTTGAATAATGCATTGCTTCAAGAACAAGCTGAACTTTTGGGACTAACTTTGAGCGAAGCTGCTTTCACTTCATCTGAAAGGTGAGTCTTTACTTTTTAAATCTATATAAGTCAAGTTATCTTTGACTTGTGACGAGAAATGTACCAAAAAGCACAAACCGTGAAACATTTCGGCTAAAATGGTTCAATTATGGGTTGAGTTAGAGCAAACGAACATAAGCTTAGAACTTTTTGGTCAAATGCTGTAACCTTGTGTGTGGCTGGAGTGGCTTTGCCAAGGTCGCAGCAGCCAAGGGGATGGCATTTTTACCGATTTAAGAAAAAAGAAAAGGGGAAAAATATTTTTCTTTTGATTATATTAGTAGAAAAAGGCTCGAGAAAAAACCCTTCAGAATAAGAACTAGATGTAAAACTGAAACGTCTAATGAGAAGAAACATTGAGCATCATTAAGCTCTTTTTTTAAAGAAAAATAATTTCAAAGTTGCAAGATTTAAATTTGCTGCATAGTCAAAATTTTCTGAATGAGGCATTGTTTTGGGAGGTCACAGTGACCTTTCTGAACATCCCATCAAAGCTACTGCGAGGGGATGGGGTCGCAATTTCTTAAGTTCACCACGGGTGCTGAACCCCCCAAGTACGCTACTGGCAGCAGTTTTGTCAACAAATATGAAAGTGTCTATTGTCACATTTGGCGACATCAGATTGCACGAAGAGAAGTGATCTGATTCAGTTCATTACATTGAAAATCACGTGCACGACGAACTGAATCAATTCACTTCGTTTCTGGTGTTCCATCTGATGTTGCCAGTTATGAGTGCGAAGATGAATATGCCAGTTGATACTGGAAATGTACTTGAAGTTGTTCTTCCTCATTTTTCTTTCGTTTATCACAACTAGTCTTTTATAATTCTACCTGAGAGTTTTTAATTTTGTGCTTTGGATTCTTCCAGCAATATGATGACTTCACACAACGGCATGTGGACTGATGCTAGGTGTATGTCTGATAAAAAGCTGACTCGAGCTCAAACGAATCTGAATGATTCGGACGGCATCAATGATTTGGAGAAGTCGCAACAGATTGGCCCTAATTTTTTTTTCGACTCTTTTGATAACGATAACAATGACATAACAGCCCTGGGCTTTCAGAACAAAATGCATCAGGTAAGTAAACGATGTGTCACCTATTATTCTTCTTTTTCCCTGAGATGATGCTACATTATACAGTGTGTTTCAGAACATCGTGTTCAAACTTAGAGTGGAGGAAAAGAACATGATAGTAAGCAAGAATCGCTAAGGAACATGTATTCACAAATGTAATGCTGACGCGCTACATGCACATAAAGCCACACTAAAAGATGCGAAACAGCTGACAAATAATGATAAATTACCCAAATAGATTTTACACTTCATTTTAGTTTTTAAGAAGGGCTTAAAGTAGTTGATGTCACACATTTTTTATGCGTTGCTATGACAGCTCACTGATCGTCGCAATAACGAGCCATTGTGACACGCCTTTATCCATCGTTAAGTTATCATTAGAACGCGTGTATTGGAGCTACTCGTCGCCACATTAAATAACCGCTTTTGTTAAATAAAAAAATGTTGTGTAAAATCGTCTTTGTGTAATAAAGTTATGACCTATTTTGCATACATCAGTGTCTGGCTTTGTGTGCATGTATTGCGTTTGAGATCATACGTTCGCAGTGATTCTGCCTCGTTATCGTGCTCTCTTAGCTCCCCTCCAAGTTTGTATATGGCATTCTGGAGCATTCCGTATAGCCAGTATTTGCACAGTTTCAAAAATTCACATATTTTCAAATTTCTCCAGAAACAAGAGATCAATTGTTTTTCAACATTTGTCACGTAATGGGTACGTTTCAGAGGATATTTTCCAACAAAAATTACATCACTCATTCATTTAGGAGATCAGAAACAAATTGAAGAAACTAAGGAAGTTCTTTTGTCATCGTTCATCGTAAATAGGGGGGGGGGGGGGGCAACGGATAAATTTCAGAAATAAACTTACTTAGTACAATGATTTTACAGATTTTAGAAGAAGTGTCACTTTCATAACGTGAGAAATACGGTTTAAAACTATTCTTTGGACATCGATTTTGAAAAATTTCACTCTCAGAGCAATGAGTGCATAAAACAAGACCAGAATTGAGTTGTAATGCTGTTTTTTCCTCCTTAATGACGATTTTTCTTTGATAATAATAATTAAATAAATAAAAATAAAATTAATGAATGATTAAGTAAATCAACATACGTATGAAATACGTTAAAGAGAGAGAGAAAATTTGTCCAGTAGCAAAAATGCCTTATTGTCTATATTCCCGAATAACATCAATATTAGCAGTCTGTAAAACGTCAAGCTTAATAATTCTCTACAAAACACTTTGAATTCTTACGAACAGTTTTTTCAATTGACATTACTCTTATACAGCTGTTGTCTTTTGATGTTTTTTATTTGGAGCTTAAACATATATGAAGCATCTAGTTTTTAGAGGTGAATATACTAGTAAAATGCAAATTCAATAGCAATGCTATTTGAAAGATAACACGGTTAAACCTTGTTAAAACGAATCCCGAAGGATTTATAAAACCAATTCGTCGTATCAGACAAACAGTAGGAAGGGGATCGGAAATGTGATTCGTCGAACACTGCAAAAAGTAACCGTTGTTTTTACAGTATAATTCTGGCAGCAGAAGTTCCAGTTTAAAACTGTAAAATGTTAGCAATTTTAGTTTATTACTGTGAAGCAGAAATTTTAGTTTATCACAGTAAAGTAGCAATTTTACAGTTTATTACCACAATTTTTAGTTTATTACCACAAAATGACCTGTATTCAGGGCCGCCGCTACCAGCGATGGGGCCCGGTAACAATTTTAATGCCGGGCCCCCCATACACCCCCCCCCAAATTGCGTAATTTTATGCCGTCGTTTCAGCACATTTGCAATTGTAAACAAAAAATCTGGTATGGACCCCACACTACTTCTTTTTACGTGTAAATTTCTTAGTAGTTGAATTAAGTGTTAAAAAAAGTACTTGGAGTGAGCAAGGTAACAATTCAAATATTTACTCCCCTAGTCTGCCACGAAACAATGCAAAAAATGTTTTACAATGGTTAATTTTCTAAATATTGCTGATTTTAATATCATTCTGTGAAATTTTCGCAAAATATCGCCAATAGCGCCAAGTTGAACCCAAATTAAAAAAAAAAAAAAAAAAATTGGCAAATTGGTCGCCAACTTGGCGATATATCGCCAAGTTGGCGGCAAACACTTGGCGACCAAAAGCTTGGCGACATATCGCTAAGTGGTCGTGCCAATTCATACACTACGATTCAAAAGTTTAGACAAAATGCAAATATGTGAATAAAAAGAAAACTATACAACGAAATGCTTTCAAATTTCTACTGCAAGTACACAATATGGTCCCAAATACGTGTCTGGAGTTCTTATAACTATAACTAGAATCAAATTTTGGATATTACAGAAGATAGTTTTTTACATTGTTGCAAAAGTTTAGACAATAGTCAGATTTTATGCAAATATCCCTTGAAATGGGATTGGTGGAGGAAAGGCGGGACTGTATTATTCATTTATAAAGTGCAGAGATTGCTGATCAAATAATCAAAATCTCAAAAGCTCTTTAGTTCTCGTGTAAAGAAGATGAGAAAGTTCGGAAGCCGAAATTTGAAAATGAACCTACTTCATTAATTTTTTATTTTTTAAATCGGCTCTAGTATGGTAGTACATTGTTTTTTACTTTGTGGAGAGCAAATTCAGACATGCGTATCGATCAAAAAGTCCAAGAAAAATGATATTTTTTAAGGATGAAGGAATTGAAAAAACGGCTCAGACTGACAATTCGCCCCTTAATCCTACAAAACTTCAACTTGGGTCAAAAACAGCACGTGACGACATAAATAGATGAACATCTGAATCGGAATGCATAAAAAAAAACAAAGAATTGTGCCTGAGCCTTTTAGGACAGAGTGTCCCAAATAAGCCAGATTTTATTGGTAAAAGCAGCACAGCATATGATCATTGGATATTTCTCAAGTCCCGCGAAAAGAATTATAATCCATCTAGGCCATCCCAATTTTAATAATTTTTATCAAAGAAAGTACCATTCATTTTTTAGTCACGATGATACATATGCTGTTTTTCACATTAAAATCTGGCTTATTTGGGACACTCTGTCTGAAAAGGCTTAGGCACAATTCTTTGTTTTTTTTATGCATTCCGATTCAGATGTTCATCTACTTATGCTGTCACGTGCTGTTTTTGACCCAAGTTGAAGTTTTGTAGGATTAAGGGGCGAATCGTCAGTCTGAGCCGTTTTTTCAATTCCTTCATCCTTAAGAAATATCATTTTTCTTGGACTTTTTGATCGATACGCATGTCTGAATTTGCTCTCTACAAAGTAAAAAACAATGTACTACCATACTAGAGCCGATTTAAAAGACAAAAAATTAATAAAGTAGGTTCATTTTCAAATTTCGGCTTCAAAACTTTCTCATCTTCTTTACAGGAGAACTAAAGAGCTTTTGAGATTTTGATTATTTGTTCAGCAATCTCTGCACTTTATAAATGAATAATACAGTCCCGCATTTCCTCCACCAATCACATTTCGAGGGATATTTGCATAAAATCTGACGATTGTCTAAACTTTTGCAACAATGTAAAAAACTATCTTCTGTAATATCCAAAATTTGATTCCAGTTATAGTTATAAGAACTCCAGACACGTATTTGGGACCATATTGTGTACCCGCAGTAGAAATTTTAAAGCAGTTCGTTGAATAGTTTTCTTTTTATTCACATATTCGCATTTTGTCTAAACTTTGGATCGCAGTGTATCACTTGAGTCTGCATTGAAATTAACACTCATTTACCCCCAAAAAAGGGGTAAAACACCCCCTTGGGAACATTCGAATGCAACCACAAGAGGAGGTGCACAACTAGACCATCCTCAGAGCCTATATACCAAGCTAGAAGCTTCTACGGCACATAGTTTTTGAGTTATGCGACACACATCCGCACATACGTACATACAGATGTCACGAGAAAACTCGTCGTAATTAACTCGGGGGTGGTTGAAAAGGATTGCTCGGCTGCTTATTAGGGTGGGCCGAAAATGACTTTTATTTTTTTTCGATGACGAGATATGCTGAAAAGGTGCCATTAGGGGCACAAAGCACTCATAAAAAAATTTGAAATTTTTTGCACAATTTCTTGATCTGCCGCAATCGCCTTGAATTTTCGGAAAATATTAATTTTTGATGTTTTTCGTTAAATTGTCAAAAAAATCTTTTTAATATTTTCAGTGATAGGTGTAACTTAAAAGATACTATTAGGGGCACTAAGTTCACATAAAAAATTTGAAATATTTTGCTCCATTTCTTGATCAGCCGTAAACGCTTGGGGGTTTCAGAAAAATTGCTAAAATTGGATATTACAGCAAAATTTGTGAAATTTTTTTAAAAATTATTTTCGGTAATGGGGAGAGCTAAAAAGGCTCACTATTATCATTAAATTAACATTAAAATTGAATTGTAAATGATATTTATTTAATTTGTCACAAATAAGGGGAAATTTGGAAAAAATGTTTTTTTTTTTTTTTTGCAATGATCCAATTTATTCATTAATTTTTAAGCTTTATAAAAATTCCGTCCAAGTGTTGAGAGACAATTTAGGAGTCTGAAATGATAAGTAGTTTATCAAATAATCTGCATTTTTATTTTTAAAATTCGTTAGAGTTACAAATTAGTTATTTATTACTATTGAATTAAAAAATGTGTTAACTGAAAGTGCTTCACAGTTCTCAGCTTATTGCGCATCCAAATATCTTGCAAAATAATCCAGAACTCAACGCGAGGAGGTGGCTGCACGAGTTCCACCTGCCCTCCACCTAAAAATATTATATTCACATTGTTTTGCATTCTTCATGCAACAAAGTCTTTCTTCGAATTAAACGTTGACATTTTTATCCTGGATTGTTTCTTTGCTTTGACGAAGGTATCTCTGTCCTCATTGCCACATACGTGCATTGCCGCTTCTAGTTTAATTGTTCTTTCCACAGCTTGCGTGTGACTTGGAACGCGGACTGAAGCTTCATCTAAAACCAAGCCTGATTCTATGTTTCTCTCAATCTCTTCGAATCAAAGATTCTTTGTAATTGGAGGCTCACTAAGATCTGCTGAGAGCCAGTCGAAGCAGTCGTAGTACTCAGTACCCATAAAGTTCAGTTTTAGAACCTTAAACTGTCTCAGTCTCCTGATCTCTTTCTTCTTTGAAAGGCGGCATTGTTTAATCCTTTTCCATGCCAATATTCTGATTTCTTTGTTTTCGTCTGTCGCCATTGCTAATAGTATATTCTCAGGATGGATATAGTATGCATTTCTTTGAACCACCGAATGCACTATCGTCTTTAAGTCATCAGGGAGGAAGCTTAAGAGTAGAATAACGTAGTACGAGTTTATGCGCAGAGTATGGTTCTCAGTGAGGAAGCTACCAGGGTGAGCAGATGGACCGAGACATTTGTGGAAAATAGTTCTACTCTCAAACTTCCTCTCTGATGACTTAACGATAGTGCATTCGGTGGTTCAAAGAAATGCATACTATAGCCATCCTGAGAATATACTATTAGCAATGGCGACAGACGAAAACAAAGAAATCAGAATATTGGCATGGAAAAGGATTAAACAATGCCGCCTTTCAAAGAAGAAAGAGATCAGGAGACTGAGACAGTTTAAGGTTCTAAAACTGAACTTTATGGCTACTGAGTACTACGACTGCATCGACTGGCTCTCAACAGATCTTAGTGAGCCTCCAATTACAAAGAATCTTTGATTCGAAGAGATTGAGAGAAACATAGAATCAGGCTTGGTTTTAGATGAAGCTTCAGTCCGCGTTCCAAGTCACACGCAAGCTGTGGAAAGAACAATTAAACTAGAAGCGGCAATGCACGTATGTGGCAATGAGGACAGAGATACCTTCGTCAAAGCAAAGATACAATCCAGGATAAAAATGTCAACGTTTAATTCGAAGAAAGACTTTGTTGCATGAAGAATGCAAAACAATGTGAATATAATATTTTTAGGTGGAGGGCTGGTGGAACTCGTGCAGCCACCTCCTCGCGTTGAGTTCTGGATTATTTTGCAAGATATTTGGATGCGCAATAAGCTGAGAACTGTGAAGCACTTTCAGTTAACACATTTTTTTAATTCAATAGTAATAAATAACTAATTTGTAACTCTAACGAATTTTAAAAATAAAAATGCAGATTATTTGATAAACTACTTCTCATTTCAGACTCCTAAATTGTCTCTCAACACTTGGACGGAATTTTTATAAAGCTTAAAAATTAATAAATAAATTGGATCAGTTTAAAAAAAAAAAGCATTTTTCCGAATTTTCCCCGTATTTGTGACAAATTAAATAAATATCATTTACAATTCAATTTTAATGTTAATTTAATGATAATAGTGAGCCTTTTTTGCTCTCCCCATTACCGAAAATAATTTTTAAAAAAAATTTCACAAATTTTGCTGTAATATCCAATTTTAGCAATTTTTCTGAAACCCCCAAGCGTTTATGGCTGATCAAGAAATGGAGCAAAATAATTCAAATTTTTTATGTGAACTTAGTGCCCCTAATAGTACCTTTTAAGTTACACCTATCACTGAAAATATTTTTAAAAAATTTTTGCCAAATTTTACGAAAAACATCAAAAATTAGCATTTTTCCGAAGCTTCAAGGCAATTGCGGCAGATCAAGAAATTGTGCAAAAAATTTCAAATTTTTTGTGAGTGCTTTGTGCCCCCAATGGCACCTTTTCCGCATATCTCGTCATCGAAAAAAAAAATAAAAGTCATTTTAGGCCCACCCTACTGCTTATATGTTGGTAGGTACACATGCACGTGCTGACAGGTCGAAAAAACTACTGAGCATTCACTCGGGGGTGCGCAAAATCAAAATTTAGACTCAAATTTGAGGGGTTTTTTTTCGCGATCACAATACGTCCTTTACTACGTAAAAGGAAGTAAAAAGCGAAAAAAAAATTTTTTCGGAACCCCCCCCCCCCTTTTTTTTCAGTTACGAAAGTGTGCACCTGATTTCATTTTCGCGTTATTTGTATCGCCAAATGATTTTAAAAAGCGGTGCAATTTCCTTTGCAACAAGCGTGTTTCATTCATTAGTGTTTGTACTAGCAATTGTTTTATATTGAGAATCGGCAATGGAAAGCGATATTTTTTTTTTGAGAAACAGCTCTTTTTTTGATGAAATTATTGACACTAAAACTGGAAAAACATGTTCATAACCTTACGGGCCCCCAAAAGCTCCGGGCCCCAGTACTAGAGGTCCAGTATTCCCCCCAAACGGCGGCCCTGCCCGTATTATACTGTAAAAACAACAGTATAATACAGGCAGCAGAAGTTCTAATTTAAAACTGTAAAATACACAGTAATAAACTGTAAATTAGCAACTTTACAGTTTATCACTGTAAAAGTAGCAATTTTGAAGTTTATTAGTGTAAAATTAGCATACAGTTTATTACTGTAAAGCAGCATTTTTACAGTTTATTACCTCAAAATTAACTGTATTATACTGTGAAAACAACAGTATAATACTATCAGCAGAGGTTCGAGTTTAAAACTCTAAAATGCACAGTAATAAACTGTAAAATTAGCAACTTTACACTTTGTTACTGTAAAATTAGCAATTTTTACGGTTTGCTACTATAAAATTAGCTGTATTATACTGTAAAAATAAAATCTACACTGTTAAAACTACGAGTGCCGCAGGGGTGCCAATAAGAAAGCTGGGGTGAAAACAAGGTGCCTCGGGGTTCCATAGCGAATTTGAAATGCTCTTCCGGTACCAAAAGGCCTCTCAGAGGGTGCTTAATGCTAGCTCCGGAGCGCCCTTTAGACTTGCGCATGCTCAGTGAGACATCTGAAAGGCAACTCTGATAGCCTGCGCCTGCGCATTGCGACTCCAAGGTCTCATCATCATCATCAACCATTTGAATGGCGGACATCTTGTTTACGTCGACACGACAGAATTCTCGGTACAGTGTTTTCACAGTCTTGGATTTCACCTTGAGTTTATTACAAAAATGGATTAATTCCTCATTTTAATCTTCGAATTCTCACGTAAGTACATGCATTTAATCATGGTTCTAAAGATTTTCCAACATATTTACAATCATTTCAAAAAACACAGAAACGTATCTCTGTGTAGCGATTCTCTTTTGATGCGTAGACACCAGCTAGCAAGCAGCAGAACGAAGGGGAAAGGTTGAAAAAAAAACTCTGCCCGACTCTTTCTTTCTTATTTGTTTTTATTATACGTATATGTATATACTATTTTAATGCCATGATTTGCATTTCGTGCTTTTGCTAATATCTTTCGTTGGCGTTATCGATAATGCTAAGTTCGTTATTGCTAGAGCTTCCTTTTCTGTTTTGTTACTTCAGTTGAAATGAATAGATCGTTAAAATATATTTCGATTTTTAATCTGTCGAAAAACTTGACGTTTAACAAAAACTGCTTTTTAAATACCCCTATCTTTTATTTCATAAGGATATTCTAATGTTGAACTATACATACGTATTATTATGTTACTCTTGATTAAAATTTTAGAAGGTAATGAAACGATTCAATTTTTTACTGATCATATAATACAACTGAACATTTCTTACTGTTCTTGAAAGGGATCCATAACATACCTTTCCTTTTCATTTTCGGTAGTTTTGCTGTAGTAAATGTCAATAGCATTTTGAAACTACTGAGTTGAATCCAAGTCATGAATTCTTTAAAATATGTTGGAAAGTCTGAACTGTGAGAAAATGTCTTTAATTACAAGTTTCGATTATTTTCAAATCGGAATTCAAGGTGAAAATGTACCAAGACTTCGTGAATAAAAACAATCAATAAAAGTAAACAATTGAAAAACAAAAGCGCACACAGCACAGGGGGGGAACTGCAATAGTGAACACTGAACAGTAAGGGTGCCATTATGCTCTCCTATACGGCTCCATCTTTCACCCGCGGTGCTTGTTGAATTGAGGGTGCCAGTTTTTCACCCAAGCCAAGGGTAAAATCTCGGCTCCCTACTGGGTGCCGCTGGTGCTACAAGCGTTTCACCCTAGAAACCGGTAGTTTTAACAGTGTGTGTTTTACAGTGTAGCAGTAATGCGTTTCAAGCGTGTTGGAATTACCGACGACTGACGGTAATAGAATAAAATTTATGTTTGGGGGGGGGGGGGGGCCTGCTTTAGAAGGGTAAAAAAATCGATTCTTTGGGGAATTTTTTTAGGATTAAAAAAAGAGGGCCTTCCTTACTTTTTAGATTATATTATTACATGTCTGAATATGGGGGAAAACATTTTTTTAAGAAAAATATCCACATGCAACCGATTTTTATGCACTTTAGTGCAACTGCTGTTTTCAATCGACGGGACAGAACGAGTTCGTCATTTTTATCTGAAAGAAAAACAAAAAAAAAAACACCATTTCAATTTTCAGAAATTTGTCTCCTCTTTAAACTAAAATCATTCACGAAAAAAAAAAAAAAAAAACTCTTAGCAATTTTTTAGGAAGTTGAAATTATTTTATTTTCTAAAAGAAAGCATTTTTTTTTTCAAATCTGAGAAAATATTCAGATTTCATAATTTTTTAGTTATTTTTTTTTCATATAAAGAAAAATTTATGAAAATCAAAATGGTGTTAGTTTTTTGTTTTGTTTCAGATGAAAATCCGAGCTCCATGTCCCGCCGATTAAAAACAGCAGTTGCACGAACGTGCATAAAAATCGGTTGCATGTGAATATTTTTTGCAAAAAAAAAATTTTTTTCCTGTTCACAGACATGTAATAAAATAATCCAAAAAGTTTGCTAGACTTGCTTTGTTTTTATCACCCCCCCCGAATCGATTTTTTGAGTCTTCTAAAGCTCAAACCTCAAAGCTCCCCCCTTAAAGTACTTTTCAAAGAAAGCGTGAGGTGACGAAAGTTTTAAGTTTAAATTGTATAAATTTCCTTATTCATTTTTCAAATAAATATGTTTATTGCATTCATTTAATCACAACGTAATATGATTTAAAAAAAGCCAGGAAACCTTAAGAAAAAATACGTTCTTGCTTGTATAGTAAAATTAGTAGTTTCCAAATGATGAGTTCCACGTAGTTTGTTCAAACATTTCAAAATGAATAGAAAAACGAAATAGAAAAACTCCGAGTTTCTTGAAATGTCAATAGGTACTAATATTTGAGACAATGAAAAAACTGATGTAATATATTTTGGGACTCAATGATCACAAAACATCCTTCTGATTCTTCTCATTTTTAACAGCTTTCAAGACTTTCTGCCGAAATTTTCGTTGAACCAGGAGAAAACTTTTGTAATTACCACGAGGGGAAAAAGTATTCTCTCGAAAATTCTGATGATCCTTCCACTGACATGTTTGGCGAATTTCGATTCTCTAATATGGACAGCAATGCTGCTTATGAGCCAGTGGATCAACAGGTAATTCACTCTGAGACAGAAACGTTTGTTAGTTTTGCATGGAATAAATGTGTCCGATAGCTGTCATTATCAATGCATTAGTAAAACTTACTCGTAGAATTTTGACAGTTATAGTGCTTAAAGTCATCGGGTTATGATAGTACACAAAGTCATCGAGGATTATTCTTAAAAAATAATCAAACGCAACTTCAAAAAACAAGCATAAGGCCCTGGTTTCCTAGGAGTGAAATCGTCGATCTCTGGCGAGGCGACTATCGCCGCCTTCTTCTGCGCATGCGCCTGAGCTGCAGATTGACGTCGCTTCACGCCACGCTCCAATCAAACTGGTTCTGATTCCAGCGTGCAGTCTCGCCCGGCGTCGGCGACGATTGCCGCGTTCTAGGAATCCAATTCTTAAGGCCCGGTTTCCTAGGAGTGAAATCGTCGATCTCTGGCGAAGCGACAGACGCCGCCGCCTTCTGCGCATGCGCCTGAGCCGCAGATTGACGTCGCTCCACACCACGCTCCAATCAAACTGGTTCTGATTCCAGCGTGCGTCGCGCCCGGCGTCGGCGACGATTCTAGGAAACCAAGCCTTAAAGTTACGAAACTCGATAACTAGTTAGCGCTATGTGATGTGTGATTAAAAAATTAGGGTACGTAATATAAAGTGAAGTAGTTAGATAACTTGGCGTTTTCGAAATGAACAAGTAGAACAGTTCTTCTAAATCTTAGTACATAGAGGAAGAGTAATGTATTTTGTAATGAAACTTGCATTGGAACATTATTTTTCATTTTTGGCAACAAATTTGTACTTTCAAAAAACAAAAAGTGAAAATATTTCACTTTTAAAATAGTTCTTGTGGCAAAGTGCAAAATCTAATATTTTCAAATGAAATATTTTCTTTTTGATAGTTAAAACTTTTTAATCAAATAAATGAATAAATAAGCGACTGAATAAATAACTATGAATAAAAGATCGTGTGAGACAATAAACGAAAAAATAAATAAATCAATTTTTGAGAAAAAATAAATGAATGAATAAAATGGCGAACGAATATGAAAAAGAGTCAATGAGGGGACAAGTAAGAGATTCCCAATTTAGAAATCTCTTTTTCTTTTCAGGAAAAAGAAAAACTTCCATCTGCTGAAATTCCTGTGATGATGCTAAATGGTGCTACTTATAATAAGGATAATGCAAGGGGAAATTATCGAATATTTAAACCTTTATCATCTTCATCCAGTTCGAGTTCTGAATCCCAAGGAGATATCATACCACCAAGTTTTAACCAAACTGTTCTAAATATTGGAAGCATATCTGAAGAGCAAGATTTGTTTTCTACAGGGGGTCAGGTTAATACTTTGATAAATTCGTGTTCATCGGTAAAGAGTTCATCAGTAAATAGGAGCAGTCACATTAATCATATAACTCAAGCTTATCAAAATTTTCCCCGAAATCTCAGTTCGCGTTATCATTCCATGCAAAAGCACTCGACTTCCTCACCAGCAAACTCTGATAATGACTGCATCTGTCCATTCTACGAGAACATTTCAAACAGCAATGTCAACTTTGCTTCACCCGTTCGAAGCAATTTAAAGCTACAGTGCCAGAAAGCAAGTCAGTCACAGCCCAATTCTCTTTATTGTCTGAAACAAGCTGACTGTTTTGCCCACTCTAACAGAGGAAATGACGCAGCAGGTATGGAAAAAAATATATCTGACTACGAGAAGCCAATCGTTCATTCAAATCGATTGCCTATATCGCCCGAAGTTCTGCAACATCTATCTGCTCGAACCATAGCAGGGCTCTATGCATTCGGTTTATACCATGATATGTTACATGCCGATTTAAATGGTTACGAAGCACCTTTCCCTCCCGGAATCAAGTATCCATCTCACTTAATCGGTTCTTCTCAATTGCCAGATTCTATTTTCGAAGTTTATCGTCCATATGATTTTGCACATCGAAGAGGTCCACCTTCTCTGTGTACTACCAACGATGTGTTCTTTGATCCTGCCTCCTCTTCGTTTTTCTCCCTCCCTCCTACCTTCGTTGGGATGCGACCACTCCGGTAAGATATCTTCAGTATTTGATCATATTATGATACTTTTCAATTATACCGGCGCAAATCTCGCCAAGCCGACTCTTTAAAATGTGGCGGCAAACGGTTACAAGAAGCTATAATCCGTTAGATGTTCGTTGCCTCATTATTGCCCCCCATGTTGGCGACTTTATCGCTTGCGCCGGTAAAATGGAATTGTACCCATTTTATTTAATATGCAAGAGGTTCAATGTAACTAATTTTCAATCCTTTCAGTCGTAGCGGGCCATCAAATGAACTACACCTTCGACTGGAAGAATGTTACGAACAATTCAGGCACTTGGAGAAAGAGAGGAAAAAGGTAGAATTCTTATATCTTAAGCCCTAATTTAATTGTGAACTCCAGATAATGTCTCATTGTTCATTGTGAATCTTGTAATAATTTCTTCGCATGCCTAAGTGTTTTGTGTGAATTTTAAAGACGCTGTATGAACCTCAATAAACGATTTTTTCGTCACAAATACAATAGGATATTCCAAAATAATACTTGAAAATTGCATTGAATTTAAAATTTGGCAGACAAACAACTTTTTTTTTTTTCAATTTTATTCGTTTGCTCATTTCGTTTTTTCTTTTAACACGAAGCTTTCCCTTTTTTAAAATCACTAGAATGAAATTTTTGTTTAAATCTGAAAAGTAGGGCCCTTTTTTTTAGCAGCAGATCTGGACGAAGACTTACAAATCTATCTTTTTTAAGAATAAGAATTAAATTTACTTCACTTAAAGAAAATTTTTCTCTAAGTGAAAGTTATTTGAAAGAAAAGATTCTTTTAAATACCTGAACAAGACAGCTTATTGTGTAGGTGCAAATTAAAAAAAAACTGTGTACCTTTTTTTAATTCGAAATTTTCTGTATCACACATAGTCAGTCCACCCCCGTTCATAACACACGCTACAATATACACGGCTATGTATTTTCTATTCGTTATGTAAGGCTTCCACTCATACGTAGGAAAAATATCATAAAGCGTGCTTTACCTTTATTCTGTTAACGACAGTTGCAATCCGCAAATCTTGTACCAACAAAACCCTTAATTTATCAAATAAGCTTTTTCATTCTGATTTTCCGAAAGCTGCACTGTAAAAAATAGACGATGTTTTTATAGTATAATACAGATAATTTCATAGTAACAAACCGTAAAAACTGCAAATTTTGCACTGATAAACTGTAAAATCATTGCTAATTTTACACGATAAACTGTAAAATTGCTAATTTAGTTTATTACTGTGTGTTAGTTAATTAGAACCTCTGCTGCCTGTATTATACTGTTGTTTTAACATATAATAACATCTAATAACATAATACATCTAATTTTGTATTAATAAAGTGTAAAATTGTGATGATAAACTAAAATTGCTGCTTTACAGTAATTAACTGTGAAATTGCTAATTTTGCAGTTTATCACTGTGCATTTTACAGCTTTTAACTGGAACCTCAGCTGCCAGTATTATACTGTAAAAACAGATTTTTTGCAGTTTACTAATAGTTTGATTGTTTTTTTTTTTTTTTTGGATTGTAGTTGTTTGTCAGATAATGGAAGCTATGAGATTGAAACAATAAATGATTATTTTCATTTTGTCTTTGCATTTGTGTCTAAGTAACTGATGCTAAATACAGTTTCTATGAAACTATGGAGTACCAGAAATAGGTCTGCTGCTACCAATCTTTCACTATTGCCTACAAATGAAACTTTGAGTATATTTCCGTTCCGCCCCATTTTGTACATTATTTGAGTTATTTTGTGTCTGTTGAAGTTGTTTTAACTTAAAATAACAACATGTTATCTGACTTAGTTTTCTTTGCTTTCTTAACAGACTGAAGCTGAATTAGCGCGCCAAAATCCTGGAAAGAAAGTGTCCAGCACTAATACTATTCCTATTCCACGTTTAACAGCGAATCCTTCTCGGGTTGATCGACTGATAGTTGATGAGCTGAGAGAACATGCTAAGGTTTGAGGATTTCAATATTTTTGAGAAAATAATGTTTGTTTCATCTTTTATTTAAGATTGTATTTCACGTAAATCGTTTTAATTTTTTTCAACAATATTTTTTTCACAATAATGTAAGGAAATAAAATTAATTTTAAATAAATACCCGGAGGAAAAAAAGTTTATCCTAATGAGTAATCACTGCTAAGGATCAAGAACCGGTCCAGTTTTTGGTTTTGGAATGGAGAATACTCACGTCTCTCTTGTTATGTGTTGAGCACTTACAGCCATCATTTTCTTGACAATTTGTTCTTCATCAACGTTGTTTTTCATTTTAATCAAGTTTTAACGCAAAGCACATTTTGTCATTTTTGATTTGATGAGTGCTTGGTCAGTTTTAATCGGAATTTTTTTTTCTGTCTAGGTTATTACTTTAGTCGCAAAAATGGAGCAATTGCGTAAGGTTGTTGTTCATCCAAACATTCACTTAACTATGGAAAAGTGGCTCGACGCTATACGAAATGTTCAGGCTTGCAGACGAGATGAAATAATAAATGTGGCAAACCGTCAACGAAATTCAACAAACAGAACTCAGGAAGAGAAAGGTAAAGTGGTGTATACTAGGGTGCTTTGTTTTACTTTTTTTTCAGAAGCGAAAAGTAATACATGGCAAAAGTAGCCAATCCCCATGGATATTACATATATATATATATATATATATATATATATATATATATATATATATATATATATATATATATATATATATATATATATGAGCTAATACTTAGAAAAGTGCCAATTTGAGTCCCAAGTGAATTTCCACTAGTATTTCAATAACTAGTTAAAAAAATAATGTTCCCAGAAAGAAGATAAGGTTCTGCTTTCATTTCATCTCTTAACATCAGAAAAAAAAAAAATTTTCTTCAGAAAATAATGTTTTTATACATCAAAAATCAGATCGGTAACGTGTCCCCAGTAGCAAAACTTAGCATGCAAACAGGTCATGCGAACTTTCTAACTTCCCAAAAAAAAAACGCACTTTACACAAAAAACGATTCTATTTTTACCCCTTTGTTAATATTTTACTTCATTTTTGTCTTAATCGATTTCTGATTTTCTAGCCGATGCGAAAAAAGAGTGTCCCAAGTTCCGCCGTCAGAGTGGTAACAATAACTTCCGATCTATGTTTAGGCTCCCAAAATCATTTCCTGTACCTACACTGTTAAAAAAATGTCCTGAAAATAACGAAAAAATATACGGCAGCTGAGTTGCCGGAGTGTTTCCGTTTCGTTAATTATATTTCCGTGATTTTGAGAAATAGAGCGAGAGCCCATGGGGTCTAGTCTCTGCCCATACGTAAATTTACGTACGTTAATCATGCCGTCAACGTACGCACGCATCGTAACGAACTCTAATAACGTATGCTGATAACCGTACGTGCGGTAACTGCGTAGTCTCTGCCCAAATATTCCGAACGTACGTTAACATTCGGCGTGTTTACGAACGTACTGAAAAATATTAAGCCACGCCTTTATTCCGATCCAAATCAGCCAATCGAAAATTAGTGTTTCAATCGGCACGTATCGTAATCGTTGACTTGGCAATGCTCGGCAGACAACGCTTTTACTTTTGTTTTCCATTGTTTGCATACACACAGACCTTATAATATTACTTATGAGAAAAGACAAAGGGTGTCACTAAAAAAAATCATGGACAAATATTGGAATTCAGATAAATAACAGCGGGAGTGTATTTTGGATAGTCAAAACAATGGATTTCATGATTTATAAATTATTGTTGTTAACACATATACAGATTAAAGCGTATTGACTGTATGACATATCATAGTATATTGCATCTATCACCATTTATCTATATCATCATTTAAACCATGATGGTCATTTGACAACAGCCGAATTGAGTTTTATAAATCGGGTCTTCTCATTTTCAAAGGCAACAAAATTATGTAAAAACAGGAAGATATTGCAGCTTCACAAAAAAAGTAATACTGTTCCTGAATTTGCCGACTTGTCATTTCGAACTTGCCGAATGAGGAAAACTCTCATGACCTCCCTTCGGGGCTCCTGAATATGTATAACACTATAATATTTTTCAGAATCTAATTTAAAATATTTTTGTGCTGGATATGGAATTAAAAACAAGTACTACAAGCCCTAATTAACACAATTGCTAGGGCCTGATTATGGCACAGGCCATCTAGGCCTGGGACTAGGGCCTCATCTGCCTAAGGGGCCCCTAATTTTTTAAAAACTGATGATTGAACTGCATTGAAGAATTATGTATTTTTAAGAGAAAAATAATGGTTCATAAATTGAAAAATAAAAACAATCTCTTTTGATATTTAATTAGCACTTCTCTTATTTAGTTCATTTTATGGAAAGAAAAAAAGATTTCTTTCTTGGGAATTAGCTTTAAAAATCTTGAGCTAAAATGGATATAAAAAAACAGTATCAGGGCTAGACATAATGCATACAGTGCAACTACATAGGGCCTTGCAGAGCTCTATACAATGATCCCCCAAAATCACCCCCCTCAGGGGTGCCCACAGGGAAGATTGTTGGCGCAAGTTGCGCCAACAAAATTTTAGGGGGGGATTTTTTAAAACTGATTTATTTATTTAAATTATTTATTAATTCAGTTTTTTTTATTTAAATTATTATTTTTTTTTCGTGTGTGTGTGGGTGTGCTTGGAATGTGTGGAAGAGAAAAAAAGCGATTATATTCTGCGCATAATTAGTACTTTTAAAAAATTAATACATGAAAAACTAATAGTTATAATTTAAAAAATAAATAAATAATATTAGAAAAAAGAAATAAAAAAGAGGAAAAAAAAAAATAAAAAGAACAAGGGGGTTGTGAATTTTTTTTGGGGGGGGGGGATGGGTAAATACTTTCTTCGTTATTTTGCAAACAAAACATTTTTAATGCTTTTCGTCCATTTATAGAGTATTATTTAATTATCCCCCCCCCTTGTATCGCAGTGGCGATACAAGGGGGGGGGGAATTAAGGGCGGGGGCCCCCGCGATACAAGGGGGCCAGGGGGCTGGCCCCCTTATATCGCCACTGCGAAAAAGATTTTTTTTTGGTGACTTGAAAAGGCAGAGCACAGAAGGGGGCCTCTAAAGTATTGTCGGCCTTGGGCCTAAATTTTTAATTGACAGTGTCATTTATTTATTTATTTTGTGAGAAACTCTTTCCTCGAAATATTGTCGTTACATATCAAATTAAAGCGCATATAATTGTTATTAAAATGAGTTAATATGCAACTCTGTACCTCTCATAGAACTTGATTTATAATATTTTACAACACTGCCAGCAAGAAAAAAAATGTTTTTTAACGAATTTCAGAAATTAATTACTGATTAATTATGAATAATAGATTTTTCAATGTAAAAAAAATAGACGTGAGGCCGCCCTGGACTTTTGAAACTGCCCCCCCCCCTTGAGGTGTTGAATTTCAGAGTTGTAAAAAAAAAAAAAAAAAACTTTATTTACTTGACATAAAATGTATTTTCAAGGTAAACCGTGCAAAGCCCGACCACACAGCGTTATTAACAAAGAACAGTATTTAATTCAATTGATAGATGTAATTCTCGCGGCCGATCCACCCTGCTGTCTAAAAAAAAAAAGTTTTCATTTCACATGAAAAAAGTGCCCCCCCCCCCCCCCAATCATGCCGCCCTGGGCTATAATAGCCCATTAAGACCATACGTAAATACAGCACTGCTCAAGGGTAGGATTCCCGAAAGTTACATGAAAATCCGAAACGGCCAGGTCGAGATTTCTTTCGTTTTTTGGTTGATTTAATATGGTTGAATAAAAGGAATCTGTGTGAAAAAAATAAACAGCAGTTTTCGTAAGGCGCGAACAAGATTTGCTACTACTCTATAAATGGACGCAAAGCATTAAAAATGATGTTTTGTTTGCAAAATAATGAAGAAAGTACTTACCCGCAAGTGAGCTGGTAGTGTTCCGGCGGGAAAACTATCTTTAATATCTTCCGTGAGGTCAATCAATCGCTAAATTTTTTGTTAATCTGAAAAGTTTAACAACTCTGCTATAAGAAAGCTCGAAAGCATTGAATTGGTCCTTAAACACCATTTCTTTCTATCGTTTCCAATCTTTCAACGTCTTCTAGTTGTTAATCCAACGCAGCAAACGCGGCATCCATCTTGATTTTTAAGTACGCAAAATGGTTTTCCGCCAGAAAGAAGACGGCGTAAATTTTCCGTATGTTTACAGTTTAGAGTGCGTATTTTGCGTGCGGAAAAAAAGGGCAGAGACTAGCGGGTCTCGCTACATACGTTAAAATGACGTCACGGGTTGGTTTTGAATGCGGAGAATTTTTCCGTATTGGGCAGAGACTAGACCCCCATGAGTGCCAGACCTACGTCATTTTATAAAGGCACGAAATTTTTCTGCGTAAGCACACCACAGCATGTACGAACGGTTCGCTATTCGTTAAGCTGAGTCGCGCTGGCTTTGGCGGGAAACAGGTAGCAAAGGTACGTAAAATTGCTGCCCAAAAACGTCATAGTATAAAGCGTAATTTTTTAATATGTTGTAAGGGGGGCCATTAGAAGTTACACCTTACAGTGCCAGACACTTTGCACGCTGGCCTTGCGCAGCCAGACACTTTGAAGTTGGTAAAAATGTAAGCAAATTTACGTCATTTTATAAAGCGTAACTTTTTAATATGTTGTAAGGGGGGCCATTAGAAGTTACACCTTACAGTGCCAGACACTTTGCACGCTGGCCTTACGCAGCCAGACACTTTGAAGTTGATAAAAATGTAAGCAAATTTACGTCATTTTATAAAGCGTAATTTTTTAATATGTTGTAAGGGGGGCCATTAGAAGTTACACCTTACAGTGCCAGACACTTTGCACGCTGGCCTTGCGCAGCCAGACACTTTGAAGTTGGTAAAAATGTAAGCAAATTTACGTCATTTTATAAAGCGTAATTTTTTAATATGTTGTAAGGGGGGCCATTAGAAGTTACACCTTACAGTGCCAGACACTTTGCACGCTAGCCTTGCGCAGCCAGACACTTTGAAGTTGGTAAAAATGTAAGCAAATTTACGTCATTTTATAAAGCGTAACTTTTTAATATGTTGTAAGGGGGGCCATTAGAAGTTACACCTTACAGTGCCAGACACTTTGCACGCTGGCCTTGCGCAGCCAGACACTTTGAAGTTGGTAAAAATGTAAGCAAATTTACGCCATTTTATAAAGCGTAATTTTTTAATATGTTGTAAGGGGGGCCATTAGAAGTTACACCTTACAATGCCAGACACTTTACATGTTGGCCTTGCGCAGCCACACACTTTGAAGTTGGTAAAAATGTAAGCAAATTTACGTCATTTTATAAAGCGTAACTTTTTAATATGTTGTAAGGGGGGCCATTAGAAGTTACACCTTACAGTGCCAGACACTTTGCACGCTGGCCTTACGCAGCCAGACACTTTGAAGTTGATAAAAATGTAAGCAAATTTACGTCATTTTATAAAGCGTAATTTTTTAATATGTTGTAAGGGGGGCCATTAGAAGTTACACCTTACAGTGCCAGACACTTTGCACGCTGGCCTTGCGCAGCCAGACACTTTGAAGTTGGTAAAAATGTAAGCAAATTTACGTCATTTTATAAAGCGTAATTTTTTAATATGTTGTAAGGGGGGCCATTAGAAGTTACACCTTACAGTGCCAGACACTTTGCACGCTAGCCTTGCGCAGCCAGACACTTTGAAGTTGGTAAAAATGTAAGCAAATTTACGTCATTTTATAAAGCGTAACTTTTTAATATGTTGTAAGGGGGGCCATTAGAAGTTACACCTTACAGTGCCAGACACTTTGCACGCTGGCCTTGCGCAGCCAGACACTTTGAAGTTGGTAAAAATGTAAGCAAATTTACGCCATTTTATAAAGCGTAATTTTTTAATATGTTGTAAGGGGGGCCATTAGAAGTTACACCTTACAATGCCAGACACTTTACATGTTGGCCTTGCGCAGCCACACACTTTGAAGTTGGTAAAAATGTAAGGGTCATTCCATGTGAAATCATCCCGGCCATGACACCCACCACCTCCGATTTTAATAAAATGTGCAGCAGTTGGAGACTTTTTGATGCTGATAACAAAACTACTACTTATATTGAGATAAGTGAAGGGGTTGAAAAGTTATGGTCCTTTAAATATTTTGCTTGGTGGCTCATTTGCCGCCATTTTGAATGACATATACATTTGTACAAACGGCTGTAACTCCTTAACAAAGAGTCGTAGAGCTTTCATTTTTTTTTTATTTTGTTCATAATAGTGTAAGCTTTAATTTGGATCGAGTTTAATTGGTATACCCAGTAGCGTACATAGACTTCGGCGTGCCCCCCCGTAAGATTTATAAGTATGCCCTATCTTAGATTTATGGTAAAAAATTAAAAGCTATAATAAGACTTCGTTGAAGAGTATTCTGATATTTAAAATCAAGTTTGTTTCAAAATATAAAGTAATGAAAATTGTAATTGCAATGAAAAAGCAGAATTCAGGAAAGGTAATAAACACTATACAGTTGCCACATTGAAATCTTACTAGAAAATACCAGGATATCTTACAATAATTATACTCCAAGTTTCATTAAAGGTTGGACAGGGGGCATATGTTATGCAGGAGAAGGCAGGGTGGGTGGTGAAATCATTACGTTATGCATCATATGTGACCTATCGATGCAGATGCAGATTTCATTCGGAACACCTGTAATTGATATTGAATACGGGGAAAAAAAGTATTTTTGTGTTATTTTTTCAGAGTGCGCCCCCATGCCTCTGGCGCCCCCGCCCCCCCCCCCGCACCACGGGGGCTGCGGGTGTGCTATGTACGCCACTGGGTATACCTATTATAAATTTTTTCCTGCGAGTGTTTTCTTTCAGTTTTTTGACTCAAAAATTAAGGAACTTTAACAGAAAGTTACTCACAAAACTCCACCTTCGATTTCAACCAAATTATGTGCTCGGGTATCTTTAAGTATGTTTTAACACCAGATAAAAAATCTCGATGGGTCATTCATGTGTTTTTTTTTTTTTTTTCAAACAGAAATTTTTAATTTTCAGTCAAAAAAAAAGGAATCATTTCAAAATGATGTTTATCGCATTCTGTATTCCACAATATGACAATTACCTCCCCCCCCCAAAAAAAAAGAAAGTAAAAATCCGATATATGGCAATTGAGGAGACTTTCAACATTAATATAACCACCAAAATAAGAACAAGTAATGATTTATTAGTCAATAAAGGCATTTCGTTCTTTAGAGCCCTAGCACACTCGTTATACATTAAATGTGCTACTCAAAAATTAAAAAAGCAAGTGAGTAACATTATTATTGAAAATACTTCATATAAATAATATAAATTGTGATAAAGACATCAGACTTATAAAAGAATATCTAATGTTGCAGAAGAGATAAGAGTGATGCACAAATTGCGAAGTGCAAGGATATAACAGCACATTTTAATTTCTTTAGTATTTCATTAAAGATCATAGATATTTTACTAAATCCAGATTTTTTAGAACAGTGAAACACATATTTTATTAAATACATATAAATTAATAGCAATAATTTTTGTTCATCTAGTTTTCAAAATTAGAGTTTACCAAGTTCAGAAACATATCTTGTCCACTTGGTGTGCACTAAAGCACTAGAACTTTCACTAAGTTTATACGTCTTTCCAGTTCTCGTACTGACGTCAACATTACAGAGAATGTGACTCAAAGGGACAGTACAGTTCTCCCGTTCAGGCCAAAAGTAAGATATTGCTGGGCCATGTGGATGCAATAACTTAATATCTACATCACCTTCTTTCATGTGAATTTCAGAAACAAGTCCTAAAAACCATTTCGAGTTCATGACACATGAAACATAACTATTTAGAGGTGGAACGTTTAAAGTACGTTTCTGTTCTAACAATCAAAAAACTGTTCTAAAAATCTAGATTTAGTAAAATAACTATGATCTTTGATAAAATACTTAAGAAACTAAAATGTGCTGTTATATCTCTGCACTTGGCAATTTGTGCATCACTCTTATCTCTTCTGCAACATTAGATATTCTTTTATAAGTCTGATGTCTTTATCACAATTTAATTATTTATATGAAGTATTTTCAATAATAATGTTATTCACTTGCTTTTTTAATTTTTGAGTAGCACATTTAATGTATAACGAGTGTGCTAGGGCTCTAAAGAACAAAATGCCTTTATTGACTAATAAATCATTACTTGTTCTTATTTTGGTGGTTATATTAATGTTAACAGTCTCCTCAATTGCCATATATCGGATTTTTACTTTCTTTTTTTTTTTGGGGGGGGGGAGTTATTTTCATATTGTGGAATACAGAATGCGATAAACATTATTTTGAAATGATTCTTTTTTTTTTTTTTTTGACATTCCTTTTTTTTTGACTGAAAATTAAAAAATTCTCTTTGAAAAAAAAAACACATGAATGGCCCATCGATATTTGTTATCTGGTGTTAAAACATACTTAAAGGTACCCGAGCACATAATTTGGTTGAAATCGAAGGTGGAGTTTTGTGAGTAATTTTCTGTTAAAGTTACTTCATTTTTTGAGTCAAAAAACTGAAAGAAAACACTCGCAGGAAAAAATGTATAATGGATATACCAATTAAACTCAATTCAAATTAAAGCTTACACTATTATGAACAAAATAAAAAAAAGAAAGCTGCACGACTATTTGTTAAGGACTTACAGCCATTTGTACAAATGTATATGTCATTCAAAATGGCGGCAAATGAGCCACCAAGCAAAATATTTAAAGGGCCATAACTTTTCAACCCCTTCACTTATCTCAATATAAGTAGTATTTTTGTTATCAGCATCAAAATGTCTCCTACTGCTGCATATTTTATTAAAATCGGAGGTGGTGGGTGTCATGGCCGGGATGATTTCCCCCCACATGGAATGACCCTTACATTTTTACCAACTTCAAAGTGTCTGGCTGCGCAAGGCCAGCGTGCAAAGTGTCTGGCATTGTAAGGTGTAACTTCTAATGGCCTCCCCTTGCAACATATTAAAAAATTACGCTTTATAAAATGACGTAAATTTGCTTACATTTTTACCAACTTCAAAGTGTCTGGCTGCGCAAGGCCAGCGTGCAAAGTGTCTGGCACTGTAAGGTGTAATTTCTAATGGCCCCCCTTACAACATATTAAAAAATTACGCTTTATAAAATGACGTAAATTTGCTTACATTTTTACCAACTTCAAAGTGTCTGGCTGCGCAAGGCCAGCGTGCAAAGTGTCTGGCACTGTAAGGTGTAACTTCTAATGGCCCCCCTTACAACATATTAAAAAATTACGCTTTATAAAATGACGTAAATTTGCTTACATTTTTACCAACTTCAAAGTGTCTGGCTGCGCAAGGCCAGCGTGCAAAGTGTCTGGCATTGTAAGGTGTAACTTCTAATGGCCCCCCTTACAACATATTAAAAAATTACGCTTTATAAAATGACGTAAATTTGCTTACATTTTTACCAACTTCAAAGTGTCTGGCTGCGCAAGGCCAGCGTGCAAAGTGTCTGGCATTGTAAGGTGTAACTTCTAATGGCTCCCCTTACAACATATTAAAAATTACGCTTTATAAAATGACGTAAATTTGCTTACATTTTTACCAACTTCAAAGTGTCTGGCTGCGCAAGGCCAGCGTGCAAAGTGTCTGGCACTGTAAGGTGTAACTTCTAATGGCTCCCCTTACAACATATTAAAAAATTACGCTTTATAAAATGACGTAAATTTGCTTACATTTTTACCAACTTCAAAGTGTCTGGCTGCGCAAGGCCAGCGTGCAAAGTGTCTGGCACTGTAAGGTGTAACTTCTAATGGCCCCCCTTACAACATATTAAAAAATTACGCTTTATAAAATGACGTAAATTTGCTTACATTTTTACCAACTTCAAAGTGTCTGGCTGCGCAAGGCCAGCGTGCAAAGTGTCTGGCACTGTAAGGTGTAACTTCTAATGGCCCCCCTTACAACATATTAAAAAATTACGCTTTATAAAATGACGTAAATTTGCTTACATTTTTACCAACTTCAAAGTGTCTGGCTGCGCAAGGCCAGCGTGCAAAGTGTCTGGCATTGTAAGGTGTAACTTCTAATGGCTCCCCTTACAACATATTAAAAAATTACGCTTTATAAAATGACGTAAATTTGCTTACATTTTTACCAACTTCAAAGTGTCTGGCTGCGCAAGGCCAGCGTGCAAAGTGTCTGGCATTGTAAGGTGTAACTTCTAATGGCTCCCCTTACAACATATTAAAAAATTACGCTTTATAAAATGACGTAAATTTGCTTACATTTTTACCAACTTCAAAGTGTCTGGCTGCGCAAGGCCAGCGTGCAAAGTGTCTGGCATTGTAAGGTGTAACTTCTAATGGCTCCCCTTACAACATATTAAAAAATTACGCTTTATAAAATGACGTAAATTTGCTTACATTTTTACCAACTTCAAAGTGTCTGGCTGCGCAAGGCCAGCGTGCAAAGTGTCTGGCACTGTAAGGTGTAACTTCTAATGGCTCCCCTTACAACATATTAAAAAATTACGCTTTATAAAATGACGTAAATTTGCTTACATTTTTACCAACTTCAAAGTGTCTGGCTGCGCAAGGCCAGCGTGCAAAGTGTCTGGCATTGTAAGGTGTAACTTCTAATGGCTCCCCTTACAACATATTAAAAAATTACGCTTTATAAAATGACGAAAATTTGCTTACATTTTTACCAACTTCAAAGTGTCTGGCTGCGCAAGGCCAGCGTGCAAAGTGTCTGGCACTGTAAGGTGTAACTTCTAATGGCTTCCCTTACAACATATTAAAAAATTACGCTTTATAAAATGACGTAAATTTGCTTACATTTTTATCAACTTCATAGTGTCTGGCTGCGCAAGGCCAGCGTGCAAAGTGTCTGGCATTGTAAGGTGTAACTTCTAATGGCTCCCCTTACAACATATTAAAAAATTACGCTTTATAAAATGACGTAAATTTGCTTACATTTTTACCAACTTCAAAGTGTCTGGCTGCGCAAGGCCAGCGTGCAAAGTGTCTGGCACTGTAAGGTGTAACTTCTAATGGCCCCCTTTACAACATATTAAAAAATTACGCTTTATAAAATGACGTAAATTTGCTTACATTTTTACCAACTTCAAAG
Organism: Uloborus plumipes; assembly: GCA_038373865.1. NCBI lineage: Eukaryota > Metazoa > Arthropoda > Arachnida > Araneae > Uloboridae > Uloborus > Uloborus plumipes. Next base: position 74,222 of record JAXGGA010002018.1, on the reverse strand, counting down.
TGTCTGGCTGCGCAAGGCCAGCGTGCAAAGTGTCTGGCACTGTAAGGTGTAACTTCTAAGAGTACGCCATACAACATATTGAAAAATTACGCTTTATACTATGACGTTTTTGGGTAGCAATTTTACGTACCTTTGCTACCTGTTTCCCGCCAAAGCCAGCGCGACTCAGCTTAACGAATAGCGAATCGTTAGTACATGCTGTGGTGTGCTTACGCAGAAAAATTTCGTGCCTTTATAAAATGACGTAGGTCTGGCACTCATGGGCTCTTAGACTAAAATGTCAGTTCATCATTTTTCCGTTCCTCATTTTTTCGTTTCTTAATTCTCCGTTCTTCATTTTCTCGCTTCCCCGCTTATACGTTATAGGCTTATACCTAGACGCTTACACTTATATATACATACATACACACACAAATATATATATATATATATATATATATATATATATATATATATATATATATATATATATATATATATATATATATATATATATATACAGGGTGTCCACTCCAATCGTGGACCAATAGCTAATTTCTAAACCGTTAGAGATAAGCATATGGTTTATTTAGGAAAAAATCTCCAAATTACGAAAGGAATTTTGGGTCTATTCAATGTTTTTCAAAAAATCAAATTTTGAAAGAGTTACGAAATTTAAATTTTTATACAGCCCCCCAGTCCTATCAATCATATTTAGTAAAACATTCCTGACACTGTAACGTTTAAAACTAAAAAAAAATCACTCTTCTACCACAAAAATTGACCGAGTTATGACGTTTTGAAAAATCAAGATTTTGCATTGTTTCATGACGTCATCGAGAGATCGCTTCCTCGATGGCGTCATGAAACAATGCAAAATCTTGATTTTTCAAAACGTCATAACTCGGTCAATTTTTGTGGTAGAAGAGTGATTTTTTTTTAGTTTTAAACGTTACAGTGTCAGGAATGTTTTACTAAATATGATTGATAGGACTGGGGGGCTGTATAAAAATTTAAATTTCGTAACTCTTTCAAAATTTGATTTTTTGAAAAACATTGAATAGACCCAAAATTCCTTTCGTAATTTGGAGATTTTTTCCTAAATAAACTATATGCTTATCTCTAACGGTTTAGAAATTAGCTATTGGTCCACGATTGGAGTGGACACCCTGTATATTATATATATAAATATATACAATTCAAACTCTCAAATATCTTGCCTTTAAAAAAATACTTTAGCAATACAAGAATTGGTTTTTTTTTCATTAAAAATTTTAGTTCATTAAAATAACATGATTTTTTTTTTGTAAAGATTACATCAATTCTCGCATAAAATACTCAAATATTTTGAAGGTGGAATGATCAATGCATAGTATTTCTGAGCGCACAACTTCAAAACATTAAGAAGTATTAACAAGGTGCATTTTTTTAATATTTTCTCTTAAGTTTGAATACAAATTAAGTTCTTCCGAAAGTTTTTTTTTTTCTTTTTTTCTGAATTTGAAACATTCGTGGTTCCTTTAAAAAAAATCCTGTATTTTCACTGATTTCCTCTATTTTCATACATTTACGTTATGGTATTCATAGTGATCAACACTTTAAGAAATGGACTCTGAAAATTGACGATATTTTTTGTTTTTAATGAAATCGCTTCCAAAGAATAATCTTTAAACTGGTTTAAAAAAACTAAAAAATACGCTTTTAGATGCACTTATAATACATCAACATGTAATATATACTTCAGCTTTTAGTGTTAACAGTATTAAACATATTACTTTTAATATTTGCAAAGAACGTGAATTGATCTTTCATTTAGAGTTACATACATGCATACAAACGAGCCGACATGTGAAACTAATAAAAGCGTATTAAAAAAGCTTAGTTTTGAGACTAAGTTTTTTAATCGTTGTGGAAAATTACAAAAATCATTTTACTAACCCTCAGCACTCATAGTTGGTTTATATATGTAACTCTTAAATGTCTATCAGTTCACATCATGAAATAACAAACTTAAGTCTAGACTCAAATTAAATTAAAAATAATAATAACAAAAATAAAAACATGATAAAAATTGATGGGGCAAGAGCCTTACCTCTTCCTGAACGAAAATCTTCTCTCTAATAGACGACTTACAAAAAAGACAACAAAAGGAGGTATGGATTTTAAAATATACTCACACACCCCTTTGTTGCCCATTTTGCGTGAATGCATTGCGATGAATTATGGACTGATAAACTAAATCTTCTTTAAAATGTCGGACAAGGGAAACTCGGCGGATGCGTCTTGTATCCAACGCGGCATATAGAATCCTTCCAGGAATAGAATGACTTCCAGGAGCGTGAAAAGATTTTTTCACAAGTCTTCTAACGGCACAAAATAATTGGGGGAACGCTATAAATCCAGCTTAAGTTTTCCAATCCTTGCAATCTCAAATTTTGAAGCAAAATGGCTTCACAACACTATCGGTTTCTCACTACATTCGAACGATATATGTTTTGGCAAGCGTCCAAGTTTCCAAGTTCCTGGCGCGGGGAAAAAATGATCGGTAATTCACGGAATATGTCTGTTCCTTTAAGGAAAAGATACGTTTTGAAGCGAAAACAGAAATTTTCTGTTAAAATCAGAAAAAAAACTTCCTGAAAATTCAGGTTTTTTTTAACAGTGTATACCACGTGATACTGAGTACCTGGTGGGATGTTTTATTGAATCGTAATTAAAAATTTGCATTTCTGCATCTAAAATTGTAGGTAAGATTTTTTTAAGTGATTTTATAAAATGTGTGTCATTTGAGTCATCAGATCGGTAACACGCTCTAAAATGCGCAGTTTTTATTATTTTAAGAATTATTTTATATATAAGTATAGTCCTTTATTACAAGTAAAAAAACCACGTGTTTGATTTTGGTTTAGTGCGATCGACTCGGAAATAAAAAAAAAATTGTCAGTTTGTTAGATCGGTAACAGTCAGAGCAGTAACATTGAAAAACAGCGAATATGTTACAGAACTAACTCACACGTTTCAGAATTATAAAAAGCAAAAATCATAGGTTTTAGCCATATATATTGAATATTTTTATTCTTAAAAAATCAAAAGCAATGAGTTTTAGTACAATTGCTTCATTTGTGGTTTGTATGACCTAACAATAGAAGTTAGTAAAATAAGAAGAATTGACACTGCAGAAATTAAGTTAATTAATTATTATTATTTTATTTATTTATTTATTTATTTATTTTTGTGCTTCAATTTCTCATAACTTCGCTAAAAAAACTAGATAATAACTAGTACGCTAAATTTGAATTTCTGATCAAGAAATTAAATTTCGTGCAACTAATTAAAGAAAAGCAAGCAGCAGAGTTGTGTGTTGAAAAAGTTGAAGCTGTGTGTTGTTTCAAAACAAAACAAATGTTTTATTAGCTTGGATTTGGTAATCTCATAATTTATTTTATCTAAAAACCTTATCGCTCATTTTTATTTCCAAGAAATGCTTTTTTATAATGAAATTTGATTTTTTAGCCTAATGTATATATTTTAATATAATTATCTTAATTCTATGTCAAAAATGCAAGGAAATGATATCATATTTAGAGATGTTAACGAAGACTGAAAGCATAAACTCAAATATGTAACTCATATTAACATCAGATCTGTAACATTCATCAGATCTGTAACGGCTTAAAAGTGAGTAATCTAAGGAGGGGGTACATAACTTCCTTGACCTCCCCCCTTTTATTTTCTTGCATTTAGACCCAATTTAGACTTAAAATCCAATATTAGTTTTTTTCTGCAAAAAAAAAATTTTTTTCAGAAAACTCCAACTTCAAATTGGCACGTTTCTAAATATTGGCTCATATATTCTTTTTTTTTCCGAATCCTACACTGCAAAAAATAAAGTTGTTTTTACAGTATAGTACTGGCAGCAGAGGTTCCAGTTTAAGACTGTAAAATGTACAGTAATAAGCTGTAAAATTAGGATTTTGACAGTTTATTACTGTAAATTAGAAATTTTGCAGTTTTTTAGTGTAAAATGCGAAATTTTACAGTTTATAAATGCAAATTAGCAATTTTTACAGTTTGTCAGTATAAAATTAGTTGTCTTATACTGTAAAAACAACATCTATTCTTTACAGTTTATCTTCTGTGAGAAGTATTGCCTTAAAATTTTGAATAAAAACTCCAAAGTAAGCACATTTTAGTTAAGTTAAAATGGTCATAATTTTTTTCGAGATATGTCACCCGTCACGATATTTAAAAAACAATTGCTAAAATAAAAGTTTGCGCATGTCAAGTCCTGTGAATATTCCCTCTTTCAATTTAGACTGGCGTTTTGAGTCAAATCTCAAAACGCCAGTTAAGGATTGAATTTCGTCGTCTGGCTCTAGAAAAAGGGCACCAATTCAGTAAAAGAAAGGCACTAAAACTGACGTAGGTATAGTAAAACGACATACCTGTGTTTTTCTGTTATAAGTGACTTTAGTGGAACCCCTAATAGCAGATATGGGTGACTCTAGTAAAAACGTGATAACTCATTGATACTAATACAGCCTATATGAAAATAATAATTCTGTATCAATAAGATATTCTTCTGAAATTAAGATGAGTTTTAAATAAAGGTAAACCTTGGGTCACAAAGCAACTAATAAGCTTTCAGCATATATGACGTTTTATTTATAAAATATTGCTACAACATAAGAATTACAGTAAGTGCAACAAAATAGTGATTGACTGACAGCCCTATTAATTTCAATAATTTTTCATTGTGTCCTTCAATTAAACGTAATGTTTGCAAGTAGTATATTTATGAACATTATATTATTACAAAAAAAATGAATATTGATAATATTAAACAAGAGCATCCATAGTCTGATCGTTAGTAAGGGGGCTACGGGAAAAGAAACTGCATTTCGTGATAAAAGCATGAAACTTGGTAGGTTTGTAGACAATGCATAAAAAAACATTTTTAGAAGGGGAGCCAATCGGAAATCCCCCCCAAACCCCTCTTAGCGGCCATTTTTGGTCCAAAACTAGAAATAGCGCTTTTTTGTAATTATTATTATTATTTTCTTCTTAAATCATTGGCTATGTCATTACATAGGCGTTTATTGTATTTTTTATCGTTTAAAGCTCCACTTAGAGACTAATTTTAAAAAGAACAACCCAAAAATGCTTTTTTTTTTTTGGCAAATCGATATTTTTTAAGAATAAATTCGTGGAAGTGAATTCCCTCCCCCATAAATTCATTAATGGTTTAAGAATGTAAATATACATTAAATAAATGTTTAAAAAAAGTAGAGTGCCGGTTATCCGGATCCTAATTGACCGAACCGTCCAATTATCCGGTCATGATACATCTCATTTTTATGACTAAGCACACATCATCGAAAATGTTCCCCAAGGGTACAAAAGCACAAGAACTTGAGGGTAAAGTTAATGTCAAGATAGCATGATTCTACCAAAATACAATTTAAAGTTTCAATTTCAGAAATTTTAAAGTTTTAGTTTTAAATTTATTTTTCCTCTAATTTTTATTATTGTTGCCGTTGCTGATTTTTTTTCTTCAAATATGGTCGTTCATAAGGTGACGAATATTTTCCAGTGTGTTTATCATTGGTAACATGTGTCATTGTTCATATGTTCCCGTAAATGCTATTTATATGGATCGAGATTAGGAAAGATGCTCATATTTTTATAAGTCACGGTTTCTCATAGTCTTGTGGTTTTACATGTTCAAAAGTATTGTTTTAAATGCATTTATTTTAATTTTGTTTAAGTGTTAAAGTTTAAATGGTAAACTTTAATGGTTAAAAATTGAAATGGCATGGTTAAAGCTTTAATGGTTTAAAAGTTTAAATGGCAACCAGGGGTTATGTTTGGTAAAAACAACCCCAGGAAATGTTGTTTTTACCAAAATTATTACAACAGATATTTACTGGATAAGATTTATTTTCTGTTCGAAATTAACTCCAAAAAAATCTATTGTGCCCTGCAGCAACTTTAAATGTATCAGTCTTGTACTGAGGTTATGAACCAATGTTCGAAATTCTGTCAAAACAGGCAAAAATTAGGCAATTATCAGACTTCGTAAATGTAGGTATATTTAAATTTGAAGAATTATTTGTATCGGAAAAATTTAATGAAAAGAGGGATAAGTGGCATAAATCTTGTATCTTGAGGTATAACAGTACAAAAGTCAGAAGAGCTGAAGAAAGAAAAAGAAAGGAAAACTTTGAAGAGTGCCACGTAAGTAAACATTTTGAAGAGGCTTCAGTTCAGCAGAAGAGAAAGAAATGCACTTCATCCTTTCCAGATTTGTGTTTCTTTTTTGATAAGCCTGGTGAAAATAGACAGGAGTTACATCTAGTTCTGACGAAATCAGTTGACAGAAAATACGAAATTGCGTGTTGGTAAAAGCAGACAGTACGCTCACTGCTGAGTTGGCGCAAGCTGACATAATAGCTCAAGAATGCAAGTACCACCGTACTTGCATTCGTAAAACTTTACTTGTAAAACTTTATCACTCATGAAGGACAGCAAATGATTGTTCTGAGGAAAATATTTATTCACGAATTGAATTAATTGCCCTACACCGAGTAATTTCTTACTTGCAAAATCTTAGAGTTAACAAAGGTGATAAGTATCCAATTTTCAGAATATTCGTTCTACTAAAATATTATTCTGAAGGAATAGAAGACTTATGCTACAACACAATTTATCAATCGAAAATAAATTTGCTAATGATGTTGACAATACCGGGCTTAGAGCAAAGATATTATCACACTTCGGACATGGACATATGCATGCAGAGAAATCAGGCTTTGAATATGTTTTAGTTTGTAAAGGTAAGTGAATCAATATGTGTCTCCAGTACTAGCAGTTTCGAAGATGCTCTCGCAAGTGACATGATAGTGAATTCCACTAGGACATGCATTTGAAAGTCAACTGCCAGCGTCGAAGGCGGATTTGAAGAGTCAGCAAGAAACTGTTGATCCTCTTCTTCCGTCCTTTTAAATAACTTGTTATATGGTACTTGCAATATTGATGGTCTTCCTTCTCAACCATTACTTGCAATTTGTCAGTTGTATTTAATATGCATATATATATATACTTCAAACAAATTAACAAAGCAAACTATCAAGCATCAAGTAAACAAGGAACAACCAATACCTGTTTATTTGGCCATTAAAGTACACGAACAGACTAGAAGAAAAAGTCTTGTTGACATAATGCATATTTTGGAACTTTTCATTTCTTACTCAAGGCTTCTAAAGATTTCTACTGGACTCTGCAAAGCATCAGTTAAACAAATTGATAAATATAAAACTACATTTCCCTCACATTTCAGGATCTTTGTTTTTACACCGGCCGCGCACGATAATTTTTATTATAACTCTAGTAGTACAACAAACAAGGACTCTTTCCATATAACAAGCATTTCATTGTTTCAGCATGTGCCATTTCAGCAGCAAGGCTCAAAAATTCCTCTTGTATTTCCCGAAATACCATCTTCTAAAAAGGTCGCTCAGTTACCACATCAGGTATATCATTATTTGTAAATCCAGCATATCTTTCAGTGAAGGAACCACCACAATCTAATTTTGATGGATTAAATAAGTCAGAAATGCTTTTCATAGAAACTAAATTAACAAATGAATTCTTGAAAGAGGTGAAATGTCTTAAGCGAATTTACGTCACGCAAGTGTAAAACAAACTGCTCTCAAAAACTTGTTGGTGCTTCAAAAATGTACTGTGTGCACCAATGTGTAAATTCTGCAATGGAAAATGTTGTATATCTATGTAAATTACTAGCCAGTTCAATTACGAAAAATCAGCTTGTATATAGCCATTACACATAATCATTGTATATAATGAGCTCTTTGCACGTTTTTCGTTCTTAGTTCCAAACTGTAGAGCAGAAAAAGAAGTGAAAAACGATATCTATGTTTAAATTATACGATCTCTGTGAGAAAAGATATTAATATTTAAAGTCGGCTTTAAAAATTTGGCGGGAAAATACTGTAATCAAAATGGCCGCTGATGTGACGTCACAATGCACAGCGGCGCCGCGCCAATCTAGGAGAAGACCGATTCGGGGTGCGTTTTAGAGTTGTGGTTCCCTACTTTTGATAAATACTACCTATTTATAAAATTTAGAGCATGGCAGAGACTTAAAAGGGTAAGTTTTAAGTATTGCCTTGTCCATTGTTGTAAAAATACAACCTATAATACGCCTGACAAGCTATTTTTTAGCGTTCCAAAAGATCCTACCAAGCGAAAAGCATGGATAAATGCGATGAGAAGGAGTGAGAAAAAGAACAATAAACTATCCAACAAAACCTCTCATTGGTGCTGTAAGGATAACTTTTCGGCAAGTAAATAAGTTATTTTAAATTTCAATGTTAAATATTAAAAAATAGTTTAGTTTTTTGCCGTGTGAAAATAATAATAGGAACATTTTTAGCAGTAAAATTATCAAGATTGAACTAGTTTTTATACTAATTGATAGGATAATAATTATTAAATATTAATTTATGATTTCTTAACAAAGATAAGAAATTAATAGTGAATCCAGTTCAACATTTATTGACTTTTATCACCCAATTTTAAACAGATTATATTAACTATAAAACACCATAGAGGCCAATTTATCTGTACCTTGTATTGCATATTTCGCATCACTATTTTCATATTTACTACAAATCTCCTTTTTTTGTCAGCAGGCCCGAATCGCGAAAGTTTTAGCCTCGAGAAATTTTTTCTCAAGTTTCGGTTTTGTTTATTTAAATTTCGCGAAATTTTCTGCTTGCAAAATCGGCGATATTTCCGTTTTCACGAAAATTACAGCTTGCGAGACTAAGTTATTTTTCAGTATTTTATTCACTGTTTCAATTCCCCCCCCCCCCCCAGAGTCATTTGTTCTTTATTTTAAATTTTTATTTATTTATTTATTTTTATATTGAAATACTGCACAATAAGCGCTTTAATAGAGGTAATCATTAAGCAAGTAATTAAATCAATTATTAAATATTAACTTCATGATCAATGACAAAAAGAACATGAAGTAGATTTTAATTCAATTAATAAGGTTTTTATTGGATCATATTAATTAAGTAACAAAACTATGGCAGGTAGAAATTAAGCTTTACATTCTTGTAGTTTGTAATTATGTGTTGGAATTTGTTTTCGAAATTACTATGCTTTATTTCTTAGTTTTTCATTTCCGCAGAGAGGTCTGTATTTTATTTGTCTATTTCTGTGTTACAAAAAAAAAAAAAAAAAAAGATTGAATTGAAAATTACGACATGCATTTTTTATTTACTTGGATGCTGCATAATGCAATGGAAAATTAAATTAAGACAATTATCATGCTAATGTTATTAAGTATTAAAAATTAAGCAGTATTTATTTGATTTATGACTCAGTACACAGGAAACCAATATCGAATTTAGTTAGCATTCTACTGATTTTAGATCAACCAAGGTTTTTATTGGATTATACTGTGCACACAGTAGAACCATGGAAGCAATTTAATGAAGCTTTACAATTTTATACCTTACTAGCGGTACCCGCACGGCTTTGCCCGCGGTATAAAATTAAAAGTTCATTTGTAAAATAATTGATATATCAGAAAAAATGCTCTAGTTTAGTTTTATTCAACTATAATTCCTTCAAAGTGATATAAAGATCTGATATGGACCCCACACTACTTAATTTTACGTGTAAATTTCTTAGTAGATGCCTTAAGTGCTAAAATAGTGCTTGGAGTGAGCAAGATAACAATTCAAACATTTGTAGCCCTAGTTTGCTACGAAACAATGCAAAAAAATATTTTACAATGATTAATCTCCTAAAGATCGTCGTTTTTAACATCATTCAGTGGATTTTTCGCAAAATATCGCCAACAGCGCCAAATTGAACCCAAATCAAAAAAAAAAAATCGCCAATTTGGCGTCAAATATTTGGCGATCAAAAGCTTGGCGATATATCGCCAAGTGGTCGCGCCAATTCATATCACTTTTGTTAACCAATTCATATCACCTTGCATTGAAAACACTGATTTACCCGATAAATGGGGTAAAACACCCCCTTGGAACATTCGAATGCAACCCCAAGGGAGATGGACAAAAATAAGCCAAAAGAGAAAATAAGAACAATTTTGTTGATAACAGGAACCAACAGAAATCTTACCAAAGTTTAAAAGAAGAAGAAAGTTTTCTTTCCCAGCTTAAAAAACAAAACAATACATTTTCCGAAACGAAACACTTTAAAAAAACGATGCAATATCGAAATTGATACAATATTTCGTTAATCTGTGCTTTAGGTACCCTTTTCTCGCTAAATGAACGATAGGCGCGCCAAGCGTGGTAACCCTAGCTATTTTGCGTAGTTGACTTTTTGAAAACGCGCCAAGCAGGGTTCCAAAGCATCTTCACCGGGAAAAAGACAGGGTTGCCAGAGAATTGGAACAAAAAATACTATACCTCCTCTAAAAAAATATTACAAAATACTACTGTTTCCAAACGTTGCCAAAATCAATGTTGCTGAAATGCGAAATCTATGAAAATGAAAAAAAAAATCCGCCAAATCTTTTAATTAAGTCATTAGTATATTGGAAACAGGGTTGCCAGAAAAATACTACGCTCCTTATTTGGGCCGAAAAAATACTACCGTAGAATCAAAAATACTACGTCTGGCAACCCTGGAAAAAGAACGAAACAAAAATAAGTATGAACACGTAACCATAGTAACAACATGAAAAGTTGATTTCCGTTGATAAAATAATTCTTTTCATCTCTCTTTTCAAACAAATTTTATTATCGAGCTGAACCATTTTAGAATCGTTTGGCTTGCTTTACTGAAGGTAAGCCTTGAATTTCGGGATTCTAAAAACAGTTGTTACAGCTCTCCTGATGATCGTAGAAACTTCGAAAAAACTTCATTTTGTGCAGAAAATTCCAAGCTTTCGAATGACATAAGACTTGAAAATGTGTGTGAAATATTTCTTCCCTATTTTATCGAATTTCCGCTAAGAATTCGAATAGAAAAAGAACGAAATGGAATTTTCGAAAAATCGCTTCGAGGTGCAAAACTACATGCTACAAACTAATTTTGTGCCAAGTGGCATAAAAATCGACCGAACGGTTTTGGCGCTACGCGCGTAACAGACAGACAGAAAGAAAGAAAGAAGGACAGACAGAACCACCTTCAGCTTTATTATTAGTAGAGAAGAGATAATTATGAATTAGATTTCTTTTCCAAATCCAAACGACTATTTTTCAGCTCTGAACTTTTCATTTCCAAAGAGAGAGCTGCATTTTATTTTTATTTACTTGAATATTGCATAATACACTAATGAAAGTATGGTAATTATTAGGCAAATAAGAAAATGCAATTAATTATTAAACATTCACTCCTTGTTCATGATAAAGATAAAAGGAAGTCAATGTCAAATTCAACTAACATTCTGTTGACTTTGACCACCAAAGGTTTTTAATCATGTTTTGCAAACCAAAAAAAAAAAAACAAGAGAGTCTAATAATGATAGCGAAGTTTTCAGCTAGAAAATAACCATGTACAGTTGATACGTACTTTCTTTTATTTTTAAGTAGCTTAATAAGGTCATTGAAACAAGTTATAGCATAGCTGTACAGTAAAAACCATGAGTGTATTCCCAATTTAAAATTATAAACGAGAAAAATGTTCGAAGGTACTATTTTAAACTACACCAATATAATGCACACATTCCACTTACACTACAGATATGAAAATATAACGAAAATACTTTTTTTTCCGTTTTAGCAGTTGAACATTCATTTTTGCGTAGGAAAACCATTAAAAACTTGATGGAAAATGATCATTTCCGATGTTTAGCAACGGCTAAGAAAAATTGTAGAACCGGCATTGAGCACAATAAACAATCTCAGATCTGCCGAAGATACAATATTTGGCACTCATAACTGTCTATTACAATCTAGAAGGGACACAGCATTCATTAAACACAATAAAAAGCTATATGAGAAGGTTGAAGAACATTATTGAACCTGACTAAAACGGTTTGGGGTCAAAATGTCGCGGGCAAAAATGTCGCCGGTCCAAAATGTCGCCGAGCCAAAATGTCGCGGGCTAAAATGTCGCGGGCCAAAATGTCGCCGGTCCAAAATGTCGCCTGCCTAAAATGTCGCGGGCCAAAATGTCGCGTGGTCAAAATGTCGCCGGTCAAAAATGTCGCCGGGCCAAAATGTCGCCGGTCGAAAATGTCGCCGGGTCAAAATGTCGCCGGTCTAAAATGTCGCCGGTCAAAATGTCGCCGGTCCAAAATAACGCCGGTCCAAAATATATCCGTTCCAAAATGACGTAAGTGTATAGTACAGATTGAATGTTTCCAGTAATTTACAAATTCAATACAGCTTAATTATGTAGCTCAATTTTACTAATAAGCTTGTCACGATATGATAAATACCCCTGTTTAGTAACTTTTTTTAAACGTAGCAGTTTAGAAAATTAGCTTAAGTTATTAACAAAAATGTAACTAAATTGATTTCTTCTAAAGCTTAAATTATTTCAGTACCAAAATAATGCCATAGTTTTTTCAGGGCTGTACTTAGGGCCCAGGGACGCTAAATTTCTTCTTTTTTTAATACGCTTTTACTAGTTTCACATGTAGGTTTTTTTGTTTGTTCGTTTGTATGTATGTAACTCTGAGTCAAAAATAAAATTCACGTTCTTTATAAACGTATAAAAGTAATATGTTTAATACCATTATTATTACTAAAGGCTAAACTTTATTGCATGTTGATGTATAATAAGTGCATTTGACATTAGTTCTGAGTTGGGCATCGATCGTCCACAAAATGCATATTATAAGTGCATGTAAACTTAGCGGATATTCAACAGTTTTCAAAATCTTCTTTTGAATTTGATTTACTCTAAAAGCGTATTTTTTAGTTTTTTTAAACTATATTTAGGATTATTTCTTTTTTTCACACAAAGAAATTAAACAAATAAATTTGCTGTAAAGGCATTTTTTTTTTTGCAAAAACGGAATACCGTTTAATCACCGCCGGCAATTTTCTTATAGAACATTTTCTTTAAGAGTTGTTTGGGGACGTTTGAAATCAAATTAGTTCATGGAATTATTGCTTTCTTTGTAACAACTGAGTGGTGGAAGGGGAGGTTAACTGTCAAGAGAAAAAATGGTATTATATTCAACTCCACATTTAAATACTGATTTTAACGAAGGTACAGAACCATGTCTGAGCTGATTAACGCCAGAAATGAATAAGCATCTCTCCCTTTAAGACCATTCTACAAACAAAATTTTGTCTGAATACTTGCATTACTTCTTGATATACATCACTCACAAATATTGAAAAATAAAAAGTTCAATTGCTCTGCTTCCTTGATGATGTGGCGTATCTTCTGAAGGCTTCCTATGGGCCAATTTTTATTTTATTTCGTCTGAACCTTCTTCAGACATTAATCACGCTATGCTGAAAACGTTCCATTACATTCTTGCATGTAAAAACTTGGAAGAACTAGCGGCAAAAACCAATCAGCACTGAATCACATATTGGTTGGTACATGTTTGTACCAAATTTCATTCTAATTCACGCACCAAGTTTTGTGGTAGAGTCGCCCCCCAAAAATGGGTCACGCAGATACACACTTACACATTTTCCCTTAAAAAAATAAACGATAAAATTGAATTCATCACACGTCAGAAAGTGTAAATTCTTCCAAATTGACAATTTTTCACTGATCCAATACTTTCTTTTACACATTTTATGAAGAAGAAAATAAAAAGACCTCTATTATTTAAATAATATAGACTTGCTTTCGATCATGTAAGAAATTTTAACAGAAACCAAGTTTCAAACATTGTATATCTGTCTTATTCATTTCACTGTTCTTCAACTTCTTTTTTAACACACAAATTTTCCTTTCGATATCAATTAAACTTGGCTTGGGCCGCTGATCTATTCGTTTTTAAGTTGGTAGATAGCGAGTTACGGTGAAATAAGCTATTGTAAATAAATAACGTACGCTTGTTTGAAAACTATTTGTTTCTTGGAAAGCGCTCGAAACAGTTACAAGCCGAAAGGGTAAATTTTTTTTAGTATTTTCAAAAATTTTAGTCCATACTATCGTTAACGCACACGTTCATTAACAGCAATTAGCAATTTTTTGTTAATTCGGTGTAAAAAAGCCTTTTCATATATTTTAATTTTTGATACTAACTGTATCAATATCGGACCTTCTACATTTTTGTCTGACGACATTTGAACTGGCGACATTTTGGCCCGCGACATTTTTGACCGGCGACATTTTTGACCTGCGACATTTTGGACCGGCGACATTTTTGACCGGCGACATTCTGGACCGGCGACATTTTAGACCGGCGACATTTTAGACCGGCGACATTTTTGATCGGCGACATTTTTGACCGGCGACATTTTGGCCCGGCGACATTTTTGACCGGCGACATTCTGGCCCGGCGACATTTTTAACCGGCGACATTTTGACCACGCGACATTTTGGGCAGGCGACATTTTGGACCGGCGACATTTTGGCCCGCGACATTTTAGCCCGCGACATTTTGGCTCGGCGACATTTTGGACCGGCGACATTTTGGCCCGCGACATTTCGGCCGCGACATTTTGGGCGTATACCGACTAAAACACCGATCATTGCTTTCGCCAGCATACTACCGTAGCGAAAATGTAAACAAAGTAGCAAAGGGCACAGTGACGTCAGGCCAATCACGTTGCGTTTTCGCGTCACGTGACATTTCGTCAATTTTCTCTCACTTTAAAATTAAATATTAATTAACACAAAGGTTTTTTTGCATGGAAAAGAATATTTTCGGAAATAGTGAATCATAATTTATCGCAAATAACTTAAATATCGCATATTCCTCACATGTGCAAACTGCTCATTGCTTGCTCAGATTTATATTGAAATTCAGTTGTTTCTTTTGTTATAAAGGGTTACTTTTCAATAACAGCACAATATGATAAGTAGTAGAGAAGTTGCTTAATTAACACAGCACTAAACTTTTTATTACAGCAATTTTTTTTCTTCTCTCATCTTTTAGAGAGAACAAACTCCTCAAATCGTTTAATGAGAAAAAAACTTGAAATTTGTTTTAAAGCTTTTTCTTTAGAATTTCGCAGTTGTATAAAAATATGATCGTGCCTTCCCCTCCCCCTATTTTATAGGTGCAAGCGTAATTTATAATCCTGCTGAATGTGAGTGAAATTTCCATGACATTGCGTATTTTTTTTCAAAATGTTTGAAGTTTTTTTTATTACTTTTTTCGTTCATAAAGAAAACTGGTTTTATTTTAATTAATCAAAGATAAATATTCATTCTTAAGGAACATTTCAAACGTTTTTTTTTTTTTTTAAGTTTTGAAAAAGTACTAGTTTTGCTTATGATTTTTAATTTCTGTATTTATTTTTAGTTTTGTAATACATTTTTATGAGTAAGTTTTAAAAAATATGCTCGGGTTTTCCAAAGTTTCGGATTTTTGGGGTTCGGATTGCTGGGATTTTAATGCAACTAAATTGTTTTTCTTTAATATAGTGCTTTCAGATACATAGTTGGACACCTTTAAACCGGCCCCTGAAAACAATTTCAGTTTTTTTAGAAAAAAACGAATTTTTAATGAGTACTATTAAAATTAATCGGTTTAAAGCTATTTTGACGGTTTTCTAATCTTTGTTTAACATAATTGAACTCTAATAAGATGATAAAAAAGGTGTTTTTTGAAAAAGAAATAAGAAAAGCAATTTCGGACTTTTTGACCAAAAATGGCCGCCGGAGGGGTTTGGGTGGGGATTTCGGAATGGCTCCCCTTCTAAAAATGTTTATAAATACATTGTCTACATACACACCAACTTTCATGCTTTTATCACAAAATGCAGTTTCCGGCTATATTTTGGACCATAGCCCCTCTACTACGTTAGGTATATCACAAAGAATATTGATAGTCCAACTTTAAATTCCAATGGGAAACTTTCATGCTCAATTGATGTGATAAATTTAACTTACTAGTCAATCAATTGGAAATCGCCAAAAACCAAAGCATTATTACCATCATCAATGTCAGCCTCAACTTCAAGCTTTGTAAAAAATGAATAACCCTTTCCTTGACAACCTTTTAGAATTTATTATCTCGATCTCTTTCTGAATTTTCAAGAGTTTCGATTCACTATGATAGACAACTCTCTTAAGTCACTCTAATAAAATGGTTTCTATACTGGTTTGTGTAGAGATGTCCAGGAATCGTTCTACTTCCTTTGTGTCTAAAATTTATTATTTCTGCTGATTACTATGAGATTGATGAAAAGTAATTCTGTTCTTTTCTTGAACAGACGTTGTAGCATTGGCTGCAAGCATCATGGAACTCACCAAAGCTTCCCGGCAAGCCCGCACTTCTATGTGGTGTTCCTTGATCACCACCATTCTGCTCGAGGTCGACCCGGATGTCGCCACTGCTCAGTCAACTCCTCCTAACATCGAGGACATCCTTGAAGGCGGTAACGAGCCGATCTCGAGCGTGGCAGCAGACCGAGAAGAAGTTGTTGCCGACGAGCAGCAGTCCACTTGTGCGACAAACCCTGCCCCCGAAATCAAAGCCATAAGTAGTGACGATCAGCCTTCTACGCTGGTGGAAGGTGCGCCAAATTCACTTGTTGATAACGTAGAGCATCCTAATCTGTAGTATTTTTCGGAAGATGTTATATATAGGATCAAAATGTTTGTTGTTTTAGCGACTTGAAAACTTTAGAATTTTGATGTGATTTACACCTGCTTTGCAAATATTTTATATTAGAATAAGGTTTATTATGGTCGTATTGCCTTTCCCGTTGACACGCCTCGTAAATGTTAAAGAAATTTTCAAACACATAGTACAACTGGAGTGAATTTTTCACATGTGAAAATAGTGGCAGCTATATGCAGCTAATAATTGTCATTCTTAAACAATAAGAATTGCATTGAGATAGTATGATTGATTTTTCAACACCGTAGCAACTTGTCAGATGTTGTCTCTTATCGCATTCGTACTTAGATTTCAAGTATTATGTACATATATATAGTATATATTTATTACTTTTTATTTTCCTCTTTGAAATCGTGAGCGCATGAAAATGCATCTTTGTCTAACTTGCGTCCTTTAACTTTTTAAACGTTTGCATCAATGCAAACAAGATGTATCCCAGTTACAGCTTTGCACGAAACATTTTGATACTCAATCCATCTTTGTTTTAAACTTGAAAAATGGGTCAATCGGAATCTATGATTTCATTCTTCTAAAATACGTGCATTTCAAAATGAACAATTATCAATTCTCAGCGCTAATAATAGAAAATTGGTATGATTTGTTGGGAAATCTTAATTATGTTCTTGTAGAGTTTCTATGAGGACCATGAACGTTGAAGTTAGCTACAATTCTCACATGCCACAAATAAGCTCCTCTACGTTTTCAAATAGATTTAACAAAAATATTATATGTATAAAATTATCTTCAAATTCCTCAAGCTTTATGTTTGAGAGCGTAAACCCATCTATATTCGTGGGAAACTTTCATAATGACATTATCAAATATCGTTTTGTAGTACATGACTAATCGTTCCAATTGTTACATCTTATAAATTTGCGAGAAATCTTAGTTGTCTTACTGCAAAAAAAAAAAAAAAAAAATGTCATGGAAACTAATTTTTTTAACTGTTAACATTTTTACTATAGTTAGTTATATTATAGTGAGTTAAAAAATTACTACTAAAGATAAAATATATTTCAATGCAAAGTTTTATTATAAAATACCTTGTTCTTGCTTTATGTTCCGTAATTTTCAGATTTTTTTTTCAATTCGTTCATTTTAAAACAAGCAAATTATCTTAACTGTTTCACTTTGGCTTACATTCCCTTATCTCTTGAAGGTAAAATATTTAGCAGTCTTGACTTTTTACAAAACCTTCAGTGACTCCAAACTGAATTAAGCTGACTTACTCTACTCTCATTCTAAACACGCCACTTGATTCCATTTCTCTATCTGTGATTTTTGTTTCCCTTCATGAGTGAAAAGGAAGTTTCCCACGCGTAGATGACTAGCTCAATATTTGAATGTAACACATTTGAATTTCATTTCGTATGAACTGCATTTTTGGTGTAAAAATTCAATTATTCCTGAAAACAAAATGATACCAATTATTTGATTTCCCATCAAATCATATCACTCATACTATTGATGCCCCTATTTTGAATCTTTGAATAACAACAAATAGTTACTACGTGCGCTTTTCGCTATATATATCTATATACATAGTCGATATGTGTAAGGTTAAACTAAAAAAAAAACGAAAATCATGATAATAATAAATAGTGATAAATGTGAGCAATATCGTTGCATACAAGCTAAAGTAAAAAAACAACAAACAAGCGCTGTTTATAACATGTATCACTAGTGCGCTGCTCTGAAGCCAGTTAATAGTTTTATGTGGGTAACCCTGTTCAAGATAAAGTAATTATTTTTTTAATTAAAAGGAAAAGAAAACCCTTAAAATATTTCGTTGGATTTTATAAGAACCATGAAAAATTATTTTCTTAATATATGCTACAAGTATTATAAAAATTTCGGATTTTGTAAAATCGTGGAAGTATTTTGTTTCCATATCAAGAAGAACCTTTATAGCCCTTCTTCATTTGTATATGCCATCTTAACAAGTATTATAGAAATTGGGGATTTCATGCGATCGTGGAAATATTTGGGTTCTTTATTTAATGGAAATTTATTTAATGAAATATTTATTTATATACGCCGTGAAGCAGCAATTGCTAAAATAATTTTGCTCAAATACCTTTGAATCATCACTTTTGCACGTTTTTCTTAAAACTTGTGCTTCAAATTTTGGAAAACACAGTTAAGTATCTTTCCAATTTTATTAGACCACTAAGAAACTTTTAAGAAATGAAAACCGGGAAATGACAGTTAGCTTGAGGAATTTCGGGTTTGCCATACAAAAAATATTGATTGCTGCCATTCTAAAAAGTTATAATTTTAATGCATTTTTGTTTGAATGTTCAGTAACAGTGTGTGTAAACTCTTGATACGGTAATATTTTCATACTGAGAAACCCCCACTTTCGAAAATACTTACATTTTGTAGAGTTCCGATGATTTTTCGATTTTTCAAGAGGTAAAGCAAAAAACTGTGTATCTTATCTGAAAATCATAACTTTTCCGGGTCAAAATTCATGCGACTCCGTATGTCCATTTGAAACCTCATTGGGGTGTTAAGCATCAAATTATAATCTGCACGCTTCAGCAAATGCATATATTGTGTTGAAAGTGTTTAAGAGCGTAGATGCGTATGGGTACACATGTGTGAGTTTGTGTATGAATATTTAGTGTATGTTTGTGATATGTATATCTGTATGCGGTGTAAGAGTGACTATGTATGTGTGTACAAGCTTACGAGTGCTCGTAAGTATGCACGTACTTGTATGTATCTTATATATTTGCATGTGCATATATATATGTATGTGTACTTCTATTTACACACATACACAATCATATATTCTTGTCCTGAAACTAAATTGTACATATGCCCTGTTCGATCGTTAGTGAGACTGTTCTCCTTTCCTTTGGTACGTGAAGTAGCACTTAGACTGAAGATCTCCAGATCTTAGTATACGATCGTTTAAGGACATCTCGACACCTTAAAGGACTAGTTAATAGTTGAAGATTTAACCTTTTTCTTTTCTTTTCCAGGAAATAGTTGTCGGGTTTTTAGTGTTAAGTTTTGGTTTCGCTTGAAATCACCATAAATTTTGTGGTTTATGGCACAAACCATATAAGTACTATTAAAAACTTAAAAAAGCCAATTTTTCCTTAACTATGGGGGATCTCGACAGGCACCTTACGAAGATCTTAAATCCTGTACGCATTTAAAAAAGGGCAGAGAGGTTAAAATAAATGTCTGATCTTACTAGCGAGTCACTTGGAGATATATCCTTTTGCACAAACTGTGGTTATCAGTGCCAGCTTTCATTTTAAACTTGATTAACTGCGAATAACTTATATGATAGACATTGAATACATATTTTGTTGTTCTATCTCTGAATTTTCAAGAACTACGTTTTACTACGATGACCTACTAAATTCTTTAGGTAACTCTAATACAATGGTTTTGAACCAGTGGTACGTGGGGCCTTTGGAGTGCGCAGTTTAGCCACCAAAAAATATACAAAATAATACTGAAGTTGCTAGAAGTTAATTGTGACAATAGTTTGAGTAAAGTCACGTGATTCTGCATTAATACAAAAGTGTTGCAATGCTTTGTCAAATAACTAAACTGGTAATGAAAAGGAACAGAAAGAGCTTGACGACTTTGCTGTAAAGTACCTTTTGGGGTTTGCGACATCATACTCTTTCTCGAGAAGGGCTTTCTGAGTTTTACTTATTTATAGTAGGTATCAACTTAAGCTCGTATTAAGGATGATTTTTTGCCGCATTTTACAAAGCTGGGGTAAAAAAATGATGAACTAAAGCCAAGCGTCCAATTATTTCCTCAGACATTTTTAGTTTTATATCTATGTACTAATAATTTTGGAACAGAACGTCCATTGACGTAAATTTTTTGTTTTTAATTTAAATTGCTTAGAGATCATTGAACTTTAACAGTAATACAATTAAGCTTTTTATATATGTATATATATAAAAACTGACATAATACATTTTAATAAAGTTAAAGTTTTTTTCTGGGGCACACAGAGATAAATGCACCAAAAGGGTTGGAAAAGATTGAGAGAGCACATGCTTTAATACGGTGCAACGTAACATTCTAAGGGGTTTCCTAAACATGTCGAGATTTCCCCAGTGTCGAGATGTCCCGGAATGACCCTAGTACAACAAAGTTTAATAAATATTTTTCCCGAAAGATGCCTCTACTTTTTGAAACGAACTATTAATTATTTATGATTAAAACTCTAGTTTTGTGTAGGATTTCAAAAAGTACATTCCTTCTTACATATTTGTATTGAAAATGCATATAAACGCACACAGTCATTTTAGTTCAAAATAGCTTGCAAACTTCTGTAGAAATTACAAATATTTAACTATTAATAGCTACTAAGGGTGGAGTTTGATATATTGAGATGCCCCCATTTATAGCACTACGTCAATAAGGATAATAGGTAGCTTTGAATATTGTTTATAAGGTATCCCTTCAGTGCTTACTCTGACATAATAAACAAAATCTTTTTCATCATTTACGAAGGAATTTATGATTGGTGTTTTTTCGCATAATATATAGTGACTTCAAATTATTATTGATTCTAATCACCACATCATCTTTGATGATCTCTTTTGTGGATTTTTGCATTTCAGAAGAGCAAGCAACACTCATGTTTTCTGTCGTAGTTTTCAAAATATGGTTACTCCTCACATAGCTGTTTATTGTTTTTTTGTCAGAAAGAATCATACTTCTTAACACGATTTTAGTCTGTTCACTAGTTTCTCAATAATATCTGTTTCAAAGTAACTTCTTTCCTATATAAGTCAGTACCGACAATTTGAGTTCTACTGCTGATTAAGTGCTTTAAACGAATCAAATTTGACTTTTCCATTTCACACTCATCGTTTTTTTGCTTTTGGTTCGTTCTTTTGTTGGTTGCTTTTCTAGTTTAACTGCTATAAACGTTAGACACGAATGAAAGACGTAGGCTCTGAACGATAGTTGTTGGATGTCGCAACAAGCCGATTGTCAACATATAATTGTTAACTATGAAAAAAAACAGCAATCTAAGTTTAACAGCAGAGCATCCGTTTTAATATTAAAAAATATGAATTGCAATTTTTCAAACTATTTCGCATAAAAAGTATAAGCCGTACTTGTTGCATATCATACACAGGGAAACAAATTCACAGCTTTTTCGAAATTTATATTTAAGTTACATGCTTACAATTTCATTCGGTTCATATTTTGTCCACCGACTGAGTGTTTCTATATCGTTTTTACAGCAATCCAGCTGAAGCCAATCTAGCTAAACAATATCAGTCTGTCTTATTTGAAAACAAATGTGCTATTTATCCATTGTTGTTGCCTTACGAATGTTGGAAAAACTCCCGAAGATGAGAAAAGGGAAAAACATTACAACTTCCTTTCTAAAAGCAATGATTGGCGTTTTGAATGCTCCAATATGTAAAGCCTTATTATAGTGTTATTTACTCGCCATTGATACCATATTATGTGCATGAATTTCTGAAACATGGCAGTGACTCAGAAGTGCTTAAAATATGTGTACGTTCTCTATGTATATTGCTGCTTGCATGCATCGTAACCAAGTATATTTCAGTTCAGCTGAAGTAGGTGCCATCCACAGCATTGAAATACTTCTTTTGTGCAATTATTTTTTCCTCGCCTAAATTTTCTATCAAATAAAAATGCATGCTTAAATTATAGGTTTTTGGAAAGTATGCACTGTTTTGCAATTGGCAAGAGTTGCAAAATTGAACATATGTATGTAGATGAATGAAAAATAAGTATAGTGTGGCTCTGATACTGCAAGTATAGGGTGTTTCTGATAAGTTGAGGCTTGACCATGCTATATCTATTTCTTTTGGAGGTAATAAGAATGGGAGCGTGGTGATTGACACCGAGTTTACTTGGGTGACTTTCACAGTAGTTTTAAGAAAGTATTCCAACTCAAATCCATGCCAATAACACGTTCATTTCTACTAAACTTCCCACTAAGAGGTAAACGTTGTCCAGAGGGTAAGCTTGAGTTTATCAAAGATACATTACTTATTGGCAATTGACGTTATGGGTCTATTTGTTTTGATGATAAGCTAAATATTTGCACCCACTTGGAGTATTATCTAGAAAAGGCAGTCTGACTCTGGTAGCTTGAAAGCTGAGTTACCTTGAAAAAAACTTATTTCTCTTTGGGCAGTTCAGTGTAGGGGGATGTCTTATTGGCACTGATTTGAGTGCAGTTAGCTTTGCAATGGTATGGAGACAATACCCAGTTCAACTCAATGCTAAAATCGCTTTCTCTTTTCAGTGAACTTTCCCAAAATTAACAAACACTTTCAGGTGCTGGGATAGTGTTACCAGAGCCTAACTATATAACGTATATCATAGTTTTTTTTTTTTGCAAAACAAATTAGTTCCCTTCTGTGAGTATTGAAGTGAGTGCTGTTTCAAAAGGTGGAAATTTGTGTCTATGTCTTGCTTGTATGTGCAGAAAAGACAATAGATTATCTCTCCTAGTATGGGTTTGACTTTTTGCAATAACGTGTGTGATAAATGACAATTGGCCTTAATTCCTTTCAATTAAATGAAGTGATATTCTTTTCTTTGACACTAGCAGCAAATGAATAACAGCTCTTGCTTTAGTGAATCTTTGCAAGTTCTCAAGTGCCTAAAAACACTCAATTCTTTCAATGAATAAGGAGCATAGCATAGTCAAAATACATTTCAACAGGCTGTTGAGCTATCAAGCGCTCAAGCACCTATAAAATATTTTAAACTTACCAGTTTATTATGTTCTTTAAAACATTCAAGAACGTGGCGGGGGGGGGGGGGTTCCTTGGAAAAAAAAAGCTTCACACAACCCATTTTATCTCTTCTTTCAAAAAATGTAAAAGGGGGAACATATGAATTTTTATTTCGTTGAACTTTGAAATTTACCCATTAGTTGCGCATCTTCTTTTTTCTTCTATCTGTCTCTTTTTGTTTTTGAGGTGTTTGTCAATGGAATTGAAGCTTTCTTCTCATTTCCGAAGCCATAATACCGTTTTACTTAATCTAGGTCATGCATAATTTTATTTAATTAATTTGTACATGAGGCCCAAATAGTTCTCCAACATTGAAATATATTTCTTAATAGAAATTAGAATTGAAAAAAAAAATGTTTTGTACTTCATTTAATTAAAATGATGGCCAACGCCTCAGAAGTATTCTTTTCATTTTCCCCCCTTTTAGTATGAAAGTTTAGCACATAATTCAGAGCATTACTTTATGAGAAAAAAAATTAGTACTCCAGTATTGAAATTTAGTAGCTATGTTAAATTTTTCATAATTTACCATGTGTCATCATAAAAATACTCTTCATTTCCTGTAAATACATTTTTGAAAAATGTAATGCATTCGCAGAACATTTTTATCTTTCGCTGAATTTTGTGAACGCTTTGTTCCACTTTTTTTTCTTAACAAATTTTCCTTATCCCAGCTGAAATTTTCCATCAATACATTTGCGAATATAACTATACTGCGGACAATCGTTTATTTTTATTAATGTGCATCTGACCGACTTTAAAGCAGCAAAATAAATAAAGCATTTTTTTGTTTACGAATATAATTGATAATATCATAATGAGGTATTCTTGTTTTAAAATTAATAATTTTAATTTATTTATATTAATTAATTTTAATAATTTCTGATTTTCTGACAAGGAAATATAAAAATGAATTATTGTTTGTTATTATTTCATTATTCATTCATTAATTTTATTACTGATTTAAGTTATTTATTATTTGAGTTTCATAATCGGTTATCATTTTAGAGTCATTGAAACACAAACGAAGCAATCATCTCAAACAAGGAAGCCAAAAGTTTAAAAATTTTAAACCAAATTATGCTTACTACTATACTCAGAGCTGCCAACGGCTACGAAAAAATCGTAGTTCCTACGAACTGCAGCCTGGAACTACGACGCTACGAAAACCAGATCAAATTGTACGATTTTCATTTTCCTTTGTAATCCCAATAAACATTTCAATCATTGCAAATAATCCATATCATAAATATTTAGATAATATTGCTCCAAATTTATGTTTAAACAAATATATAATAATTTATCGCAATATATGATTAAAAATAAATAAATAATTATTTTTTCGGAATAATTTCTTTCTTGCTCCATTGTAAATTTAAAGGTAAATTATTCATTCATCTGTCATACAGTCAAATCTAGATTAAACAAACCCCAGGGGATCTTTAAACCAATTCGTTTTAACCGTAATTCGTGTTATCGCCAGTAAACAACACATAACAAACGATTGGAAGGGGATTGGAAATGTGTAGTCCGTCTTCCCAGGTAGCACAAAAAACGTTTAAATGTTTTAGAAACGTTTTTAATCCGTTGTCACAACGTTAATAACCATTTTACAACGTTTAAAAAACGAAGTGTGCTACTAGGGTTAGCAGTAATTCGTTTTAACAGTGGTTGAATGTTCGAGGTTCGACTCTATTTGAAAACTCTGCTACGAATTTTAATTTTCAAAAGTTGACAGCTCTGAATCTGACTTTTTTTCAAGAGTAATTGAAGGGTTTTAAACTCTAAAAAAGTTTTCATCTATCATTGTAAATAAAAAACATACGTGTCAGCTCTTAAGTAAAACTGTTTAGGAAAAAGCGCCGGTACTCATAAGTTGGGAAAAACTATTTTTTTTTTAAATTTTGAAGTAAACCGTACTCACTTTTCAATAACCTTAAGCAAAAGACGTTCACTTAAGCATTTCTGTTTTAAAAAAATAGTTCGAAATTAAAAAACCGATTTCAATCAGTATCCCACGCTTAATCTCACTGTTTTAAAGCATTAGTGAAGGCTTTTAAAATATATTGTCTCCTCGGAGCACCAGTAAGACACCTCAACTTGAGAATCCTTCTAAGGCGGCGATATATGGTTGAATATTTTAGTTAAATGATTTACTTCAATATGATACTTCAGCTATCGAAAGTAAAAGAAAATTACAAAACAATTAAATGCAATAATTCCGGGCAACAACACTATTTGACCCGAAGAAAGAGCTTGTCAATAAATATATGTTGCTATGCATCTCTCATTCCGATCTAATACTTTATGTTAAGGACTCTCTTTAACTGAGTAGGTTCACATTCCGCTAAGTGATACTCAAAAATCGAATTTATTCTTTTTTGATTAGAAAATTTGTTTCCATCATTTTAGAAACCAAATTTACTCTTCAGATTCAGACTTAATTTTGACACATAATAATCCGATTGTCTTGTTCATTCCAGATTCATTTTATTTTCAATTATGGATCAAAAAATGATTTTTTTAATGCTTATTTTCATGCATACATACCCTTTTAAACGTAACAGAACTAGTCGCCCGAAAAGTTAATGATAAAAAAGCTACTTAAATAAAAAGTAATTTACCTGTAAAGTGGGCTTTCCATAGGGCAAAAATCATTTCATTTGACTCAAACTTTAAATATAAAAGCTTATAATATCTAGCTCTGAAGCAGTATTAGGGGATTTTTTTTCTGTCGGTTTGCATTACCATAAATGATTACGAAATGATGAGTCGAAATTTGATCGTGTTTGATACATTCGAAACACGGTACAGCAATGAGTCCATCTTTCTTGCTTGAGAAAGGGGAGGGGGATTAGAATCCCTTCCATAACTTATTTTAGCTTGAAATATTATCCTACCTTTAAGAGTCGCTTTAGACCGCTTACCATAAAGTTTTCGTAAATAGCGATTACTTGCACATTATTTTCCATCAAACATGTTTTCCGGTTGAAATTTGAAGATTTGTTTTCAAGTTTAAAAATATTAGGGAATGTTACTTTCCATAATATCTCAGAAAGGAAGTTGTGATATATAGCTGTAATGTTAATTGTGTCATAATATATGCAATGTATGTACCGTCAGTTTTTAAGTGTTTTCTGTTTGTGCTGCTAAAGCTTAGGTATCTGAATTAGGGATGGAATTTTTCTGAGCAAAAATTCCATTCACTAGAAATTACTGTGATAATGTTCTCCTTTTATTTTTGTACAACATTGTTCATTCGTTTTTTGAAAGAAAACTGCTTCTTTATTACTTAGAAACTTTACTTTGTGTATGAAATAATTTTGTTCTTGTCATTTTCTGAGTGATAAATACGTGATATGAATTAAGTAAAATTGCTTTAGTTGTTACTTCATTGTACTGATTTTGGAATGCTACCTTTTGTAGAAGATTGATATATTTCGAGATGTGTGGGATTTGGTTTTCCTTTATACGAAAATGCATTCTTTTAAATTCAAATATCAATCTATTTTATGTTTCATCGACAGATTTCCTTATTAACTATGATTGTTACTTCTTAGAACACATTTTTTTCTGGGTGAGGAAAAATTTATTTGAAAATAGTTCTCTGTGATGTTAAAAATATCTTGAGCCGTTCAAGTTTATCAATCTCATTTCATTTCTCAGTGCTCTGTCAACATGTGTAAAATTTTCATACATTTATGTGTTTGTCATTTTATTTATTTCAAATGAATATAGCTTAAATTGATTGTTCATTAAATGAAAGAACTTTAGATAGAATTTTCATTTTCAAAAATATTTCGATGTGATATTTTTTCCAATGTAATGCCTTCTGTGTGTGCGTGTGTGTGTTCAGAAGAGCAGCAAAATTTTGCCTTTGATTCGAACTTGGAAATTGACTTGTGCAACAAGTTCGAAATTTATGATTTCAATCCTTAACTGTGAGCTTTGATGTCGATTTCGAAGTTTGAAAGAATGAAAATTTCTGTGTGTAAGTGTTCGTGACTAAATGTTGTAGATGTATTTAGTGATATCTTTGTGGACCTGAGAGCAAACTTTGGCATTACGTTCAATATTTCATGAAACCTAGCAAATGTCTTAAATGTTACTTGCTCAATGACAACTTTTATTGGCTTAAAAATTAACACTGAAATACCTTGCAAAGGAAGGGTTTTTTTTTGAAAAAGATGTCAAAATATATAAAATTAATTTTGAAGTATTATTTTTCTATGTCAAACTGAAATACCTGAATGCAATTTTAAATTAGATTGTTATATAATGAGCTCAGTCGTTTGTCCTTAACTAAGAGGTTCTAATTCGTTTTAAGGCTGTTGGAGGCATCTTAGAGTACCCTCCTAATGTTTTTAAACTGTCACTTTCCGCGTGTTCTTAGAGAGCTTTCATGTTTGGCTTGGCAGTTACAGCAAAATACAGTGACTGTAGTTTTTGCTATTCTCGTTGCAGTAACTTTTACAATTGCTAGCCATTCGCACAATAATTCTAGAACCAAGTTGTGCTCCATGTACAGTGTATTTTTACATGATTACTAATGTACTTGAATATATTGGGGACTTTTTTCTGGAGCTCCATACGAAGCACAATAACTCTTTCCCTTCTGAATTTCCTATCGAGCTGCTGTTCAGACTAATTCCCCAACTATTGCTGGTACGTTCTATTAATGCATTGTGAGTCAATACTAACATTAGTCTGTCCATTTCATAACGATGGTTAGATAGTACAAAACAATTAGCAGGTGCCCTTTAACTCGAATGTTTGTTGTACTCATCATTGTATACGTGAGCTTATGATTCCTACTGAGTGTTACTCTATCTTATGGGAGCTGTTCTCGAATGTTCTTAGTGACTTTAGAGTATTGTACATATTTATAAACAAGCATGTTTCAAAGTTGCAGAATTCACAAATGCTCATCCGTTGTGAATTGCACTCATACAAATGTAAAATGCATGGAAAGCCTCTCTTTCACTATTTCATTGAGCTCTGTCTATATGTCTTATTTTCTTACATTTGTTTCGTGCTCTCTGTACATATGTCTATCTAACTATCAATCTACCTATTTATCTTTCGACTATGCATACGTACCTATATGTATAGATGGGAGGATCATTTACGTTTTTAGAAATATTTCTACTGGTTTCACCATGAACTGTCACTTGCAAAAGGAAAAGTACCATTTATTGTGCAGTCATGATAAATACAGTTTTATATGGAACACTCGGGTAATTTGAACTATTTGGCTGAAACCATTCTGTTTCTTTTGTTGTTATGGAGCTTCTAGTTCAGTTGATTCTTTAACCCAATTTTTATATAGGGGGTAATTTGTCATAGAAGATCCAGTTATTTGATAGCTGCATTATTTTCGTTGATTTAGACTCAGAACTAGTGAAACAGACGAGTTGCATCGGAAAATGCATCTTTAGGTGGACAAAAAAAAGAAAAACATTCAGTATAACAAACTACAATTATTTTAGTGTAACATGATTGCTCAAGTCAAATGTGCACTAGTAGCAGGTTAAAATATTTGAAAACTTTTATTTGTTACTCGGTATTTCATACTTCCCGATTATTCCATAATACCCACCTCTCATATATGCATGTAAGGTACGTGTCCCTACTGTGTTGCTCTAGTGTCGAGCCTTCGTTTCAAATTTTGAAATACCTCAGACGTTACTTTTGAGTCGACTGCGTTAATATTTCATCGTTACTTTCGAAATTGCTATTGAAGAGGATGGATGTCATTGAAGATGGCAGTTCAAAAGTGACATCAGAGGTAGCTGATCTTAGGCGTAGTTGAATGTTTTAGTACTGAATGGAAGTGGACAAAGTGTTTCTTAAAGTTGGTTTTCATTGCCTCAGGGGAGTGAATTGAAAATTTTTGCTATGGTAACTATTTTATTAATCTCTCCATTTTAACCGTTCGTGTGTAGTGGTTAAAGGGTAGGTGAATGCCATCCATGTTAGACATGTGTCAGTAGCACTCCCACACCTGCCAAGCTCCCATGAGAATACAAATAGTCTGGTAAATCTATTTTCATACCTCTAAATGGACTAGTTTAGTACGTAACGGTACAGCTTTGGATGTTCACTTCCCAGAGCTCTTACAGAGTGAATATTTGATGCACAAAGTGAACCTATTTTTTACTGCAGTTCAAGTAGATGTTAGATCGGAATTCAGAAACATTTCGTGTGTACGAGTGCCATGTGTCATGTCATTTTAGAAAGCTGTTTAACTCTGTGTAGAGATGTCTCGCTATTTATAATCGGGCTGCGTGTTTATGGAGTATTTTTACATCCCCTCTCACCTTTTGCGTTGGGTCAATGTCGATGTCCTTTTGCGAAGAAAAATGTCGACCAACATATCCGAATGTCTAGTAGATTATAGACATTGCCCTTGCGCATCTTCGATTACTGTCACTTTGGTATTTCAAAAATCTACAGTTTTTGGCAATAGAACGTTTTCCATAGAACTACTCGAGTAATTTCTGGTTTCATTCGGACGTTTTATATATATATATGATATACATGTGTGTTTATGCATGTATGTACATACATGTATTACCGTATGTATGTATGTATGTATGCATGCATACACATTTACATATTTTCCAAATAACTTCTAAATGTTTTAAATTAGAAGATCTAGAACTTATGTGGTAGCTTAAAAACAAACTTTGAACTCTCGTGTAAAATTGTTGTCTCTCTGGTTGAACTTTGAAAAATCTGTTTGTGGAGTAGTGCTTTAATGAGCTGCATTCAATAATTGTGTAGTACTTCATGTCTTTAGTTATTCAAACAGTTTATCTCATTTATTGATCAGATATCTTTGATCAAGTATTAAATGTTATGACATAAAAGGCTAGAAATTTTTTTGCATGTGGTAAATATTCATCATTAACTTTTAGTAAAGTTTACATTAACTAGTTATTTGCATTGTCAATTATTTTTAAACACTTCCTTAGAGATGCCCTCCTCTAAAAAAGAAAAAAAGGAAAAAAAACTGGTTGTTTTTTCTTGTTTTGAGAGACCAAATTTGGTACTGGTTTTTAAACGAGTCCAGTGTTGAAGCACTATAAGAAACATTTCAAGTATTAAAGCTTAATTGTCATGAAATGTCAATATTTTTAAAGTAAAAAAAAAGCAATTCAATACAGAAACACGAACAATTAATAGCTTCAGAGTATGACCCATTCTTGGAAAGGAAGTCGTTTTTAAGTTGGAAAATTCCCGATTTGTATGATATCTATTTTCTAGAAATCTACCGCAGCTCTATCCAACTCGAAAAACCATTTTACTTCTAAAATGTGGGACCAAGTTCAACAGTTTTTACTCTCCAACCATGCTAAAGTGGTTTCATACGAAAGTATCATTTAAAGTGTCCTGCGCGACCTTTGCAAATATCTACCAATGTTTATAAAAAGTAGGCAGCTTTTTTAATGATTTGAAAAAATTGGCCCAAGGGAAACCGGAATGCAATATATTGTTGTTGATATTTTTAGGTACCTAAAGTTTAAAATGTCTAAAGTTGAAATAGAGAAGATATAAACCTAGAGTAAAGTGTAGCGTTGCATTTTTATACATCCATAGTATTTAGACTTTTTAAATTGAAACAACATTAAACAAAAATGTCGATCTTTCGACTGACACTTGATGTTGACTCTCGAGCACATTCATTTCTTACAATATTTCAAGTGTGGCTGCAAACATTGTTCGCATTTTTTGACGCCGTCGATTACGTGCTTAGAAAAAATAACTTTTTATTTCACTTCAAGTTGAATATTACAGATACCATAGTGCACTCAAAACGTTTTGCACGTTTTACATTCAACCAATTACGACAGGATGGTCTTGAAAAATGATATGAGACACGCTAAACAGTGCCAACGAAAATATAGTGAAGAAATATTTTCTTGAGGTCATCATCAAGTTCAGATTCTGTACTTGGTGTCATGACTCATGAAATGAGTGCTTTCATTTCGCACATAGTTCTTTGGTAACTTTAGATGATTGAAGTTATTTATTTCTTTGTTATTATCGACATTTTACCTATAAAACGTCACTGTTTCGTCTACTTGTTTTCCGGAGATATTAAAGACGATGTGTCTAAAGATATTAAGATCATAATGAGTTATTACTGATTGTTCTGGAAATATCGTACTTTATTTTTCTCCTCAGACAAAATCGTCGTATGGTTTGTCTCTTATAGATTATTTTATTGAATTTCTTGCAACTAGTAATTGTTCTTCAGGAGCCAAATAACTTTTAATAGTCAACCGTGTATTATTAGTAATGGTACTATAATTGCTGTTAACGTGTGTGTTTAAAATTTAACGCAACTTAGATGCTTACAGTATGTTTAAAAAAATTAAGATTTTCAGTCCTTCTGCATAGATAAAATAACTTCTTCTTTGAAGAATAATATCTTCATGCATATTTCGACGTTCGATATGTAATGCGCAATACATTAATTAGTGAGAAAATGCAAGTTATGCTTCATAATTTACACTGTTTTGCAATGTCTCTTCTACTTTTAGAAAATAATTAAGAGTGAGTAGTGTTTGTCCTCTTTAATATTTTTGGATCAACTAATTATATTGAATAAATAATGACTTTTTGACTCTAAAATGTTTATATTAAACTGGCAAATTCACAATGAATGCTGTGAAAGGTTTGACGCAAGACACTGGCTCCTTTTTTTGCGTTATTGCTCTTCAAGCGAAAATATTTCCCCATTCTTCGGCAATGTTTTGAGGGATAATTCAGTTTCCTAAGTCAAAACATTTGCACAATAAAACAAATAAGGTTTGTTTTATTATTTTAACTTTTTTTTAGCTCCTTATAATTATTAGAAAGAAAAAAAAGGAGCATGGTTATTCTTGCGTGAAACTTTTTTCTTTTAAAAAATGTAATATTAAAGTCCACTAAATCACATTACTGCATTTCGTGTTATGTGTTGTGTAGATAAATGTAGTCGCGCTCAAAAACAATGAAAGATTTTAGAATTAGAGTTTTTATAAATATATATTTCTGATGTTAACGCTAGTCACGACTGTTTTCTATGTTATAGAAAAGTGTAAATCAACTTAAATTAATTGTGGTTTTTTTACTTCTATTGTGATTAACATTTCTTTTCTAGCACAGCCATGATTCATTTCCGAATTTATTTTTCTCAATAACTGACCAAAAACGAACTGACATGCTACGGACATATTCTACATAAATTTGAAATCAGAACGTACTCTTTCTCAGCTTTTCTTGGAGCGAAAAACAATAATGATTTCTTTATTTGATGAAAAAACAGCATAACATTTAATGTATCACAAAGGTCATTTTTTGTGGTTACAAAGCTTGATATTTGTGAAATTGAAGTTGAAAAAACCACGACATAACTACCTGAGGTTTATTTTGTAAAGGAAACGGAAACGGACCACTTCATTTTGAAATAGGTTGGATCTGCCAGAAGGCGTAAGCAGTGAAGTCGCGCGTTCTTGCTAATCCAACCTATGTCAAAATGAAGTGGTTCGTTTCCGCTTCCGCCATCTCTCCTTGGTCTAGCTTTAGAAAAGTTGAAATATTTGAGGTGAAGTTAATCCGGAGAAAAATAGCTGTCTTTTATTCTTAGAATTAAGAAAGAAAGCCAATATCGTTTTAAACTTATAAAATTATATGAAGCTTGGTACACATTCACGGAAAGCATTTCGGCAGGGTCTAAATAGTCATTTTTCTCACGAGTTACATGATAGAAAAAAATGCTTTTATAGAAAACCGTGGGTTACTCGAAAGTATCCCCGATTCAGAGAAAATATTTCTCTCTGACTCGGCATTATAAAAGAATAATAATAACTCGTCGTATTGGGTTCAAGTTTTCAAGCATCAAGGTTGACATTGAGTTATTTATCGATTTATATTAACAACCCACGAGCTAGTTTCGTGTCAACTCACGATTGCGAATAACTCTTCACTTTGCCTTGCAAGATTTAAAATGAGATGAAATGCTTCGATGGCTGTGCCTTTTCTAAATTTTGTTCTTCCACTGTGTCGTTTGTGAATGCAAAAGCAGTCAGCAATACAAAGATTTTATGCAAATCCATTTTGTATCAATTGAATTTCTTCAGAAAAAGTACTGTAACCTAATACGTCTATATTCAACTATAAAAATGCCTCATATCAGTTTATACCTTTGCCATTACTGTTATTCTGTGAAGTGAGTCTATGAACAAGTCAACAGTCAAACTTAAGAGCAGTTTCATTCATGATCAATTGAGACTGTTCTTCAGAGAAAATTTTTTAACTTCGAAATGAGATGCAAAATTAGCAATTCATACTGTAAATAAATAATGCCTACAAGATAGAAGTGTTACACTGCAACAAATGCCTTCGAATATTCTGTAAATAATTAAATAATGATCCATTGATTGTTATTATTATTTTCTTTAGTTATTGATTTCGAAATGTCATTGTCATTGTTTCTATTCAGAGAAAATTAACCTTTTCAGCTAAAAGTTTTGTCATTTTCACTTTGGAAAATGTGCTAAAAATACTGTTATGAAAAAAAAAAAACAAAAGAAAATTGTTTTTGTAATCAATTCTGTGTTCAATGTAACTATCGAATTTTTTTCGAGCGCGACTATGTGAGCGATGGAATCTCTGATTCAGTAAACATTTTTTTTTCTGACGAAGATTCTATGAAAAAATATTCAAATTGCTGAACATATTCGGTGTTTATAAGCACATGTAGTTGACTAAGTGTGCAAGAACGTCATGTTAAGCTGAAAAATGTGTATGATTAAATAGTACACTTGAGCAATGTGGATTGTTCTAGCTAATACGGTAAACTTGGTATTTTTTGTAATCATGCATTAAATAGAGTAAGAAAAATATGAAAAAGGTGCTTCTCATGTGTGAATAGCTTTCCATTATAGATTTTTAAATTTTGGATACATAATTAGCCGCAAACAGTGAGCCTCATTATAAACACTCACGTTTCTTTGCGACTTTGCGCCATTTTTCGTACCTTGTTTATAAATTGGGATTTAGTTTATGCTTATTTAATTCGTTACTGATTTTCCTTTTGTATGGAAAATTAGCTTTACAGAGAAGCAGAGCGAGATTCCATCGTGTATGCATTTTAGAAGCATAATCGAATGAAAAGTTATGTTAGAAATCAATCGATTGTCAAAATGAAAAGGAACTTCTTTTGGTAGAAGTAGTTGAAGAAATTTTTTTATCAGTTGCAAATTTCACTAAATATGTCAAAAAGTAATTCAGGAAAAAGATTTTTAGAAAAGGAATAATTGCGATTATAATGATCTCATTTATAACTGCAGCATGCTCATAATGATATATTTTATCGCCAGAATTCATTTTTATTTTAGAACTAAGAGAAAAAGCTATGTATTTTAACACATCTTTTCGAAAAAAACCTGTCTGAGAAATTTAAAAGCATTATAAATTTTCTTTTATTAAAACATTTGAAAAAATATCTCACTAAATAAATTTAATTATTAATTTCATTATGAAGTCTGAGTTAGACATAGATAACCTTAAACATATATATAATTAAACAAAATTTAGTTGCATATAATTGGTGAAGTCTAATAATTGCGTCTCTTACGCCTTAGTTCTGATTACTAGCTCAGTAGATTTAACATTCATTATTAAATTAATATATTAGTTATTTTCATTTTCAATTGCCTTATGATTATATATGATTAAAAAAATGTGAGGGTGAGAGCACAGAAAACTAACCCTGTTAAACAAAAAGTTTAAAAAAATGTCCCTCTATTTAAATGACATTTACAATCAGTTTTACTATGTATATTTGTAAAGTGTATTAATAAATATACAATTGTATGATTGTATGCTCTCACTACCTAGTGTACAAAACAGTGCAATAATACATTCTTCCAGTTTTGGCCCATCTTGTATTACTACGAAAAGATTTGCGTGAGTAGAATAAATTCCAGACTCGTATCCATTGCCAGCATGTAGTACGCATTGCATACAGGCGTTTTGAAGTTGCTAGTTTTTCAATACAAAAAAAAAATGGAGCTTTGTTGTTTTTATCGTATAGCTTAATTTTCTTACATTGAGTAAGGAGGTTCCTAATAGCTCCAAAACACGAGTACGCAATACTCTTTGATAATTTGAGCCTTCCCTCCCCCTCCCTCCCAAAAGTAAATTTTTGAATGACGCAAAAGTAAATTTTTGAATGACGCAAAAGTAACTTCTATTTACAACCATTATTCCCCCCCCCCTTAATTCAATCCTTTCGAATTGTGTTTCTGAGTGAATCAAAAAAGCATTTTGCGTACTCATAAACTAGTGTTATTGGACTCTTAGTGCTCAATGTTTGTTATAATTTATTATTATTATTTTTCATAGCTTTTAAATTTTATTCGATTATGCTTCTATTTGAGATACATGTTACGCTTTTGCTATTTTTAAAACTTTTTGTGTCGCGAATGTTTAATGTTCTAAAATCTCGTTTAATTCAGTAGTATTCGTAAGTCTGTGTATGTATAAGATCCATGATTTGTATGTATGTCTGTACATAAAATGCAGACTAAAACAATGATAAGAGATTCAGTTTGAGATGTCGTTCAGGTGACAGCTAGTGTCTTCCTAGTCCTTAGAAACTCTCCTTACGTAACTTAAACGTTTTTTATGATTTTTTCTAATAGATAAATAATTTCTGCTCGGTCAGTATCAATAACTTTTATTTTAGATTATAAATAGGTGCTTATTATATTTTTTCTCCGTATGATAATATTTTAGTGTCTCAAAATCAGATGATTTTTTTATGAGAGCAATGAAAGCAAAAATGAATCTTGGCAACAAACGGTAAAAATTATGATTTAAGTTTGATAACAAACTCCGTTTCTTTTTTGATGGAAAATCAGATCTTAAAAAAATAACAGTGATGAGGCAATAAATTTTCGGTTTCCTTCGTTATTTTCTGAGGTAAAAACAAACTGTTTTGAAAGTGTTTACTTGAGATTAAGTCACGATTTAAAATATTCCGTTGAAGGTTTGTTTTATAAATAGAGTTGGAATTATTTTTTTTAAAGTCGATATTCTAACTAGATTTTGAAAAATGAATTAAGAAAAGACATTAATAATAACAAATCTGCGTGATATGCAAATACTTGTTCATCTAATTCATAGCGTTTATAGTTTTTCTCGAACTGAATATTTAGTTAGATTCAGAAAGTTTTCTCGTTCCGCTTTCGTAAATATGATTGAAACCAATGCTAGCTAATTTTCAGTCCTCTTAAGAGCTCAAACCTGCAAAATGCTGCTGCACCAATTTATGCTTATGTATTACTAATGCTGATTTTGCTTTAGGCACTAATCTTTTACGAAAATTACTCACTTCCATTCGCTGCCGTCGAGTTGCCACGAAAAAGTAAACTCTTTCATTTTTTTTTCACTTAAAAATAGTTTAAACTCTCGCAATACGACCACGGCTAAAACGAGCATTTTGCAGTTAAGTTTGGTTCATTAAAAATTGAAAATCTCAAGCATAATACGTGTATTAAGATGAAAAAAAAATCTGCATTTGAAATTTTCGCTACTGCATCCTGTATTCATCTTTTAATTGAAATGATTCACCATTTTGTGTGGTTGTAGAAAGCCCACTACGTGTCGAGAAGCATACCATTGAAAAAAAAAACCCTCATACTTGTTTAACTGCAGACATTTCGTTTTGTTAGACATATAACTAGTCTATCTTGTCTCTCCATTCCTATTTATCATTTATTATCATTTCTTTACCAAAAACAGTTTTACGAAGTTAAATTTATCTAAATGTGCTAGAAATTGTACTCGAATATGTGTATTAGTTATAAAAAAAGTTATAATTTTTTTTTCTAAGCATAGGAATATATTTTTTTTCGACCCTCACTCATTCATGGTTGTGATGAATAATTGTAATAATTTTTTTTCAAAGCATGAAATACATTTGCTTATTTTTTCCGATCCTCACTCATTCATGGTTGTAATAAATAATTGCAACATTTTTTTTTCTAAGCATATAGATTTTTTAAATTTTTTTCTGACCCTCACTCATTCATGGTAGTTATGAAATATTGTAATAATTTTTTTCTAAGCATAGAAATAGATTTTTTTTCAGACCCTCACTCATTCATGGTTGTAATGAATAAATGTAATAACTTTTCTCTAAGCATAGAAATATATGTTTTTATTTTTTCCAACCCTCACTCATTCATGGCTGTAATGAATAATTGTAATAATTTTTTTTCTAAGCACAGAAATATATTTTTTTATTTTTTTCGACCCTCACTCACTCATGGTTGTGATGAATAACGGTCTAATACAAAGAAATTGCTAAATATTTAGCATTTCGTACTAAACCAAATTCAACTGTAGTTTTATTCTTAAAGCAAACATGGTTTCAGAACCCCAAAAAAACGTACATGTATTCTTATTTTATCTATAATTAATTAGAAATTGTTTCGTTTTCATCAATTCATAAAATCTAAGCACAGAGATATATATTTTTTATTTTTTCCGACCCTCACTCATTCATGGTTGTAATGAATAATTGTAATATTTTTTTTCTAAGCATAGAAATATATTTTTTTATTTTTTCTGACCCTAACTCATCCATGGTTGTGATGACTAACGGTCTAATACAAAGAAATTGCTAAATATTTAGCATTTCGTACTAACCCAAGTTCAACTGTGGTTTTATTCTTAAAGCAAGCATGGTTTCAGAATAAAAAAAAAAACGTAGATGTATTCTTATTTTATCTATTTTTAATCAGAAATTGTTTCGTTTTCATCAATGCAAAGTGAGCAATTGCATGTTAAAAAAATTTAATTCTTGCAAAATTAATATTTGTCATTACAAGTTACGATTTATCGTATAAATTACTTGCATAAAATGTGCATATACATACATGCATACAGATTGTGAATATACATGCACGGCGTATTTATTAATGCAACCTTTTATAAATTTAGAAAAGGAAAACTTTAACTGCTTCGTAATTACCAAAGGTGGAAATAATGATATTGATGAAAAACTACAACTGCAATTTTAACAAGTTATAAATTTTGATTGTTTATTTCTGTGTGTTACTGCTGTGATTCTCTTATTCAGATGTTAAAAGATTTTATTAATAAATTGATGTTTTATGAAATGAACTTTTGCTGTTCCGTCCTTTCTTAGCTTGAACGTTTTTCTTTACAACTCACTGCTTTTGCAGATCTTATTACACTATCATACACCATAGAACTGAACACGCTACTTCAGTGATGAGGCTGAACCAGTGAGTTAAAAACTACCCTGTAAAAAGTGAATGTTGTTTTAACAGTGTATTACAGCTCATTTTACAGTAGTTTTACATTAATAAACTGGAAAATTGCTAATTTTACAGTAGTGAACTGTAATATTGCTAGTTTACTGTAACAAACTAAAATGGCTAGTTTCACAGTTTATTACTGTGCATTTTAGTTTTATGCTGGAACCTCTGCTGCCAGTACACTGTTGTTTTTCTAAGTATAATACAGTTAATTTTATGGTAATAAACTGTAAAACTGCTAGTTTTACAGTAATAAACTGTAAAATAGCTAGTTTTACAGTTTATTACTGCGCTTTTAAACTGAAGCTTCTGCTTTCAGTGTAATACTGTAAAAACAACTTATTTTTTGCAGGGTAGAAATTTTCAGGCGGACCTAGAAATATGTTTCACATTTTTATGTTTTTATTTTAAACGTATTTAGTGCATAAACGATAAAAAACCCGATGCATATTGGGGAAACTATATAAGTATAAATTTATTTCACATTTAAATGTAACTCAAATGCTAGGGGTACCAAGAAGTGTTCAGGATAGTTAAATATCACCATCACCAAATATGTTGGGGGTGAAATTTATTTTTCATGCAGAATAATGTTTTTCGCTATGTATGTAGCAGCAACGAATACGGTAACACAATAAAGGAGCAACTAGCAGAACCGCTAGCATTGCTCATGCTACCTTAGAAATGAAAGTGGTGTCAAGTTTTATACTCTTTCGGTAGAGCAAAAAACTCGCTGCCGCGGCGGCCTGCTACAGCCAGCGCCCTCTACACGCAGTTGCCAAAACAATACTCTCGAGAAAAGTGGAAACTAATCCGCTCGTGCTTTTCGACAATTATTATTTTTAAACTATAATAAAAACTCCTTACATATTGGGTGATGTTATATAGCCTAAAGCCTTCCCGATTAAATGGACTATTCAACGCAAAAAGAATTTTTCAATGCAAAGCGGTAGCTTCTGAGTTTACTGCGTTCAAACAAATGAACTCTTTACTTTTGTATTATTAGTGTAGATTAAGGAAACAACCAAAAAAAGCACCACTAAGAAATATTATTCTTGCTAAATTACCATGCTGAAATAAACATTTTCTTTTCTGGCTTTCGTCCAACAGTACGACTGTGGTTTAAAATTCTACCCTGAGTTTAGATTATATATTCTTGTAAATTTGGATCAAAATTAAACGGTGAAAAAAAGTCATTCAAAAGCAACAAATCCCATGATATTATCGAACCCACGATCCTCGCGTTTCCAACCCGACGCTCTATCCAATCGCGCCAATGCTTCTTAGTTTTCCGATGCTATTCATTAAAGTAATGAAAAATAAAAACCAGAAAAGCGGGGGTTTTTATTTAAAAAGCACAACTGTTAGACTGGGTATATTTTTCGTTCATTTCCCTTTCGATAAACTATGAACCGAGGGATAAATCATGGAGTTTGATAAGGGAATAAGGAAGACGCGTGGAACAGGCTAGAAAAATAATGTATAAGATTAAGTGCTAACTCACTGTCTGAAACGCGTTATAGTAATTAAAAAATAGTATTTGGTACATGACATTAAGGTATACGTACACACTTGGACATTTTTTTTAATTTTTCACTCTAAAATCCAATTTTTTAACAGTAGGTGACTGGTGTATGTTTAAAACCTTTTCGACATAAAAATCTGAAAAAAAAAAACTTAAATAAATAGTAACTAATTAAGATTAATTGAGCTAATTAGCACATTTTTATAAACACAATATCTTAAAACCAAATTGGTTTAGGAACACAATTTTCGTCAAAAAATGTTCCTAATATTACTCTTCGTGTGGTCTGCCTCAATAAAGATTCTAGAGAAAGTAGATTTTTTTACTGATAGTTTTAACTACAGAAGGACAAAAAAATCAAGATTTTTCACG
Source organism: Uloborus plumipes (assembly GCA_038373865.1). Taxonomy (NCBI): domain Eukaryota; kingdom Metazoa; phylum Arthropoda; class Arachnida; order Araneae; family Uloboridae; genus Uloborus; species Uloborus plumipes. The sequence goes on along the minus strand of JAXGGA010002018.1, from coordinate 33,443 downwards.
AAATCTTGAATTTTAAAAATCCATTAAAAATGTACTTTACTAGTTACAGCTCTGATTGAGGCAGACTACATCTGCTCAACTATGCTGAATCCAATGGTACTAAAATAATTGAGGTAGATGAATTCACTGTTGTGTAGTTATGTTTGGAAGAATGCAGCATATGGCAAAATGGCAATGTTTCAGAAATTGAGTTTAAAGATTTTGAAACACTTTGTAAGCAATGAAAACACCAGAAAAAAAAACCTTGTAACTCGAGAAATATTTCAAATATTGACTACATCTTAGTATTGTTTGAAAGCTAACAGATTGGAGAACATTTTAAGAAAAAAAAAAAAAAAAAAAAGATATTTTGGACGAATTTTGAGATTTCAAGTGTGTACATATACCTTAAAAAGTATTAATTGATATGCGTTCCTATTGATTAGAAACAGAGAGAAAGTGTCTGGTACTGCTTCCTGTATTCTACGCTGCAAAAAATAAGTTGTTTTTACAGTATAATACTGAAAGCAGAGGTTTCATTTTAAAACTACAAAATCGCAGTAAGAAACTGTAAAACTAGCACTTTTACAGTTTATTACTGTAAAATTAACAATCCTACAGTTTATTGCCATTAAATTAGCTGTATTATACTGTAAAAACAACAGTGTAATACTGGCAGCACAGAGGTTTCAGTTTAAAACTGCAAAATGCACAGTAATAAACTGTGAAACTAGCAGTTTTACAGTTTATTACTGTAAAATTACTTTAATAATAGCTGTATCATACTGCAAAAACATCATTCATTTTTTACAATGTATGATAAAAAATGTACCAACTTAATGAACACCTGCAACCAACGGAGAAGCATAACACTTTTTGGAAATGTACACTGTTAAAACAACAATTTCAAAATTGACGAAAAAATGCTCATTTTTGACAGCATGCACCCTTCAATATGGCTCCGACGACTTGGTGTTCAGAATTGAAACACACTAGTACTCGGGTTTGAAACCTTTCACCTACTCGGAAGTGAAGCAAATGTGCTCAGTTTTGAGTAATAGAAACTCGTTATTGAGCATGTAATGGGTTCAAAAATGAGTATATAACGAGTTGTGTGTTCATTTATGAGCAAGTAATATTTTCAAAAATGAGTATTAACATGAGTAGTTACGTACTCATTTGTGAGTATGTAACGAGTTACAAAAATGAGTGTAAACCGATCTGAATGTACTCAATTTGGAGCATGTACTACTTACAATACTGAGTAATACCCGAGATCTTTGTACTCATTTCTGAGTGTACCGTAATTTCAAATATGAATATTTACTGAGCTGCATGTGCCCGTTTTCGAGTATACAGCAATTTCAAAGATGAGTATGAACTTCACTATACGTACTCGCTTTTGAATTTATCTTTACTTCATGTATGAGTATTGGTTGAGCTACATATACTCATTTTTGTGCAGATCACAGTTTCGATAATGAGCTGTAAGTACTTTTTGGAGTGCACTGCTTTTGTCTTACTCTATGATGTTTCCTTTTTCTGATTATTGTATTTACAGTTGGCAGAATGTTATTATTTTCTTTTTGTAAGTGGCAGGCACAGGTGGAGTAGCATCTCTCATCGTCTTACCCAAGAGATGCAATTCCACCCGTACCAGCTAAAAATACTCATAACTTTTACAACTGTAAAGCCAATGATAAGAAAAGATGAACATCCTGAAATAAAACAAAAGCAATGCAATCACAAACGAGTACTTACACTGCTGAAACAATTTATGAAATTCATAGAACATGTGAAATGCATTTTGAATTAATAATTGCTTTTTAATTAAAAATGCTAAATTAAGAGCTTAAAATTATTACATTCCATTTTAATATGAATGTATCATGAAACAAAAACAAAACTAATGTAATGTCAAAATATTTTTATTGCAAAACTTGTAGTATTTTCATCATTAACTTGCAACAATTTTTGCTTTCAGTAAAAATATAAATACATGAAAATATATTTTTTTGCTTTGTGAGCAAAACATTGCGTTAAAATTTTCATAGCTTTAACAACAAAATGTTCTACATTATTTTCCAATCCGTTGAAAACAGAGATAGCTTCATCTCATTAACATTACAACACAACATTAAGTTTCGACAAGTGTACCTTAACAGAAAGAGAAAAATTTCACTCCGACTAAATTCTGGACACATTTCAATCTTTTAAAGATTTTAGCCTGTACATAAAATGTTATTAGATTTATTTACCTAATTTAAATTACTAACTTATAATTACTCTAATGTGTGTCTAATATGTGTGTATTCATTTGATGTGAATATATTACCTTTATTTTATTTTTTTAATTTTAATGCAAACTGTAAGCAAAACTTTTTAAATGAATTGTGATTTAGATTGGTAATTAACTCTGTCAACGAAATTTAGTACAAAAGGTAATGGGTTTTCCTACAAAATATTGACTTTATAATTGAGTATTAATTATCTTTTTTTTTTCACAAAACTGATATTGTTTTTTAACCTTAAATTGTTTCATTAAAAAATAAAATTATGTATTCACATGAAATGAATTCTTACAAATTGCAGAAGGAGTAAGTGAACTAAAACATAGATCTAATAATTTATTATACAATGATGACATTTTATAAAAAATGAAGAAAAGTGCCCAGAATTATGTCCACAAGTGTATAGAGATTGCTTAAGAAATAAAATGAGAAATAAATGCAAAATTGCAAAGTTTACAAAATATTAGTCATTGATAAGTATAAAATCGCAACACATGTTGCTTTGTGGTAAAAATTTATACAGGGTGACTCATAAGTCAGGATGAATTTTAAATTTATGATTTTTTAATCTAAATATATTGCATTTATTTGTCTCCTATGGGTAATAAGCTCATATCGGATGCAAATCGATTGCATTTTTTAAAATGAAGGCATCAACATAAAAGATGCAAATAAAATAATTTATAAAACCAAAAAAACAATTAGAATGGCAGCTTAACATTTCTATTCGATGAATATTAGTAATAATTATCGCTATAATCATCGAAAATTCGAAAAAGCAAAAAAATTCTGGAGTTGAGAAGTTAAAAGCATACTTAAAAATATTATATTTCCTGAATTTTCAAACATGAAAATACCAGAATCGATCATGAAAATACCAGAAATCCGGTAAAGTACCAGAACACAATCACCCCTAGTTATGTTCAAAGATTTTTCTTTAAAATCAATTACATCAACACCTGAAATTATGAAGTGAAGATGATGACAATTATTTAATGAACATATTTTTTATTCTTTTCATATTTTTAATAATTCATAGCAAAATCATTGGCATTCTCTTTCTTGTTTCTCTGTAAATACAAAGCATAAATGTTCACTAAAAAGTATTGACAATAGAGGATGAGTGAAAATCCCATCTTTATGCAATGTTTCATTTTTAAATTTTTAAACAGGGGGCTTCTGAAGGCTTTGTTTTGTGAATGAGCCACATGGAAAAAAGGGTGAAACACTTTTTTAATGGTTGAATGACAGATTTTTGCTTTTTTTTTTCTTCAAAATTCTATTTATTTTCATGTAAAGAAAGGAATGTGCAATGAGTTACCGCCCGTAAGCCAGGGCTGAGGCAGAACTGTAGCAAATGCACCCACAGCTCGATCATAGCATCCTAAGACTGCAGTTTTGCCCATATTATGGGCTCCTCAGTTAGGCTCGATCATTGGCTATTCCTAACTGAGGAGCCCATAATACGGGCGAAACTGCAGTCTTAGGATGCTATGATCGAGCTGTGGGTGCATTTGCTAAAGAAAAGAATATTCATACTTTTTAAAAATTCTATTATCAAAAATAGATTTTTCTAAAACACATTTCAAGAAAGGTTTAAAAAGGTGACAAAAATTCCAAAAGGTGACAAAAAGTAACCAAAACTTTAAAAGGTGACTAAAGGTGAGAAAGGTGACTGAGTCCTCGCCCTGTACAGGGTAGTCTCGGAGTCGGAAGAACCGCGCAGTGCCCCGCATCAACGCAGATGAGCTCTATTTAAATCTCTAATACAACGCATTAATTCTCGGCATTGTAGGATCTCAACAGATATAGGAGCTTCAACGGAGCCAATAGCCTGTACGGCTGCCTGCGAGTCCGAGAGGAGGACGACCTTTTCGAATTTTTGAAGACAGTCCAGGAGTCCTATTAAAAATAAAGTAACACAAAATTAATAAATGACGAGTGCAATTACCATGGTTCAGACCATATAGTTAACAGCATTATTTAATTTGGAAGTTACTCTATCTTTAAAATTTTACATGCCTGCTGGGCAGGTTTACATTTCAATTTGTCGTATATTGCATTAATATGTTGACCTTCTAAACTACAAAAATTCGTAGCGCTGTGCTAAAAGCTTGTGTACCTGCCAACTAGTTTCGATTTACTGGCATCTTCTCAGAAGCCAAATATCCAATTCGTGTCAATGTACAACGCATAAATTCTAATATGGACGAATACAACAAATCAATCACAAGCTAACTGAATTTCGATTCTCCCAGCAACAAACTACCTCGTTGTTAAACAGTCAACATGTTAATCATACAAACGAGAATATTAATAGCTTTCGATCTGAATCATTGTAATACAATTTTGTAAGTAAAATATGAAATAGTAAGGTTTGGAAAGAAATATTTTATTAAAAAATTACATGCTCAGCTGCGCATGTAAGGGTAGAAGATTCATGCACAATCAGAAATTTTACATGTCCCGGGAATGTCGGGCAATATAATTCTTGAGCCCGGTTAAACGGGTAGAACTTTCAGAAAACTGCTACAGATAGTATGGGTCAGGGCTTGAAAAATCTTCAAAATTTTGCATGCAAAGCTTTATGTCTGCTGTTTATTAATAAAAATCATTTGAATTTGTCGTATAGCATTAACACGTTGACTGCTAAGTTACAAAAAAATCATATCATATGAGCTGGGCAAAAAAACTGCACTTGTCAACTACTTTTGATTTACTAGCATCGCCTCAGTCGCCAAATATCCCTATTAATGCCAATGTACTACAGAGTAATTCTAATCTGGACCAAAAGAGCAAATCAAAAGAGCAAATCTATCACCTAAAAGCTAACTCAAATTCAATTCTTCAGCAAAATGACATGAAAACGCATAATTTCGTAGCTGAGCAGTCAACATGTTAAAGAGAAAAAAAATTAAGTTAACAGTTTATATCTGAATCAAGAATTATTTTAATATAGCAAAATACGATAATTTCTTAATAAAGTACGAAATAATAAAGTGGTATAAATTACAATAACTTCCAACTTAAAAAATATTTGAAATGTTCTCAGGATGCAAAAAACTTTCTTTTGAACTTCTTATGCAATTTTTAGAATGTTGACAATTTTTCAATGATGATTCTCCAATTTTTCCGAACACACTATATTCAGAGCCTGATTACCACATGGGGATGCGGGGCACAGGCCCCTCCTCTTAGATTTCAGGGGGGGGCCCAAAATCTCCTTACTTTATCCAATTCCTCCTAAATACAAAATGCCTACGGTATATTTTGCTATTAATATTAAAAACCTACTGCATATGTCGACGTATATTTGTCTCCTAATAATTTGATAGCATTATTGTTTTTTTAAGTTCAATCTTTTCGGCGCACAATACTTTTATTTCATTCTTGTATTGCAAGAATTCGTAACACGTAACTAATATGATGAGAAGGATAGTGGGGGGGGGGGGGCCTGAAATAGAAATGTACTCCATGTCCAATGTCAGAATGATCGGGCTCTGACTATATTCAAAAACAAAAACACTTTTCATGTTACAAACTTGCCAACATTACAAAGCGGAAAAGTAGTTTAAACGAAATTAGTAAGCAAGAGAAATGCTTGTACCATAGAATGTTAATCCAAAATTGATAATTTGAATGTTTGTGAGGCATAAATTGTGGAAAATTAATGAAATAATATATTCTTTATGTTTTTTAATTTAAGAAATTTTCAAAGGTAGTTTAAAAGATTCTTTTCTTTGACAAAGATTGGATTCCTTTGCTTTAACAGTCATTATGTTAGCTATAACTTATAAACAAAGATGAACCCAAAACTAAAATATCCTCGCAATGTACCCTCGACAGCTAAAGTTTGATGATTTCCTTAATTTCTTAGAAAGAGATTTTAATAAAACAAATTTCAAGAAAGTTATTGAAAGACGACAAAAATTTCAAGGGGTAACTATAAGTAACCAAAATTTTAAAAAGTGACAAAGAGCTCACCAGGCTAAATGTTCATAGCATACTTTCATTTGAAGGATCGATTGTTGTGGAACTAACTGTCGAGTCAACTGCTCTGCTGCAGAACTTCCAGAATGTCTTGCTTGAACTATCGATGCAGGCAGTGGTCCAAAGCGTAAATTCCTCCCTCTATTGCTGTAGAGCAAGTTGAATACAGCATCAATCTAGAAAATGTTTATACATATTGAATAAATTATTTATTAATAACAGATGCACCAAAATGTTAAAACATAACATTTTAAGTTCTTTCAGCACATAGGTTTGCCTATTTCTTTTTTTGCCAATTTATTATTACACTGGGTTCTACTGTACATAAGGCTATACAATGTACGTATTTTTACTCAAATATATTGTAAAAAATATCAAAATTAAAGAAAAAAAGAATTTTAAAACAATTTAAAATTTTATTTAAAATCATATTTTTCTAAACAGGGGTCGCCAACCTAAGGCCCGCAGCCAGATCCGGCCTGTGAACAGATTGTCTGGATCCCTGGAAGCTTGCTAACTAAAAAAAAAATTAATAAAAATCATTTTATTTTTATCTTTAACTACGATAACCCTGTCTCAATTAATTTAACTTTTACAAGTTTACCAAATGTCATATTAGAGCTTTATGACATAAATGCATATTTATGGGTATTAAAATGGTAATAATTGAAAATTTAAAAGAAAATGTAGGTAAATCGGTAAAAATTTTGTCATTGATGCTTTTGTTTTGTTTCGAACTTTATTTTTGACCAACACACACACACAAAAACAAATAAAAATAAGTGGCTATATGAGAGAGGGCTAGGACTAACAAAGCCATCTAAACTGATATATTGTTGGCCCGCCTCGCCTCCAAAAATTCCCTGTGACCCTTGAGTAAAAAAGGTTGACGACACCTGTTCTAAAACATGATAATTTAAGTAAGAAACCTGTACCTCTGTTCAGAAACAAATTTTGTGAGCAACGGAGTAAAAAAAGTGCTTCTTGTAATCTCGATATACACTATGGAGTAATCTATGTTTTGCGTTTTTATCATAACAGGTATAAGTTTTAAGATAGAGGTGGCAGCAAAAGCCATAATCATGAATAAAACCAAGTATTTTAAATTCTTTTGCTCATGAAGTTGCGAATAAAAATTTGAACTACAAATAAGTAAGCCTAAAATAAGTAAATGATTAAAATAAAGCTTGCAAAAATAAATAAGTATATAAACAGACAAAAGTTAATAATTTCTTAGTTAGTAAAGTAAAAATTAAAACAAGCTAATCTGGAGTAGCACAAATCGAAATAACTTCCAATAATCAAAAATATTAACACATTTACAAGATGCAGAAGAATTGAAATCTTATACATACGAAGCAAGTTTCAGCGAAGCACGTTCAATGTTAGTATGTTTCCTATAAAATACATTTGCTATTACATAACGTTGAACATAATTACAAAATGCAAAAAAACTTACATATCAAGCACAAAAAGCGATTTTTGGCTAGGTCTGAAAAATTCAATTTTGCCATGATTCTAAAAATAAGTTCCTTTATAATTTAATGAAGGTAAACATAAATATACTAATCAGCAAAATATTTGCAAGTTGCAAAAGTATTGAAATCTCAAATACAAAAGACAATTTTTCGCAAAAATGCATTTCAAGCACCAATTCAGAAAATTGCACTGTAGAATTTTTTTTAACTAAGCAATTAAAAAATTCAAACATCAAGAAATTTTTCAAACTTTTTCATGGTTTTGAAACTAATAATTTATCTCTTTTTTTAAAACTTTGGCACTTGAAAATTAACTTAACTTTTTTCAAGCATTTTTTTTCAAGAGCAAATGAACACTGAATAAAGGATTTTTTTAAATATAAGATTTATAGGAAATATAGGATAACTTCGATCCTTGTAAAATCGAATAATTTTGAAGAAACAAATGATTTTTTAAATTCTTCTCACTGAAGGAAAATGTTTTACATGAACGTACAGGGGTCGCCAACCTAAGGTTGTAAAGTTGTATATGCACAATATAATGTGAAGGTTAGATTAGTTTATTTAAAAGCTTTTTTTTCTGATAGCATTTAAAAATGTCCCATTTAATTTTTGATACAGTGGACGCCGCTTACATAAATCACGTTTGTTTTGAAGTTTCGATTCAAAAAAGCAGCTAATTTAATAAAAATGGATTTTGTTTTGTTTTAGACGATTTGATTAATTAACGCGAATGATTCGATTAACCACGGATTCAATTAATAGGCACCCACTGTATAATTATGTGCAACTTAAAGGACAATATTTTATTTCATTACAATTGTTTAATGAATCTATACAATATATGCTTACAGGTTAAAGCCACAGGCAAAACCTCATAACTCGGCCAGGTCGAATCGTTCTATCTCTACAGAACATTCCACGCATCTTTTAATTAATATTGTCATGCACTGAAACAAATAATAACAGAAAACTTTATTGTAGTTAAAACTCTGATGCACTAACCTTAAAAATTTTCTGTGAATTCAATGACGCCGCACTATTCTGAACACGTCAATTTTTGCTGTTCCGTACTTGCGGGCAGTTACGACTCACGACGGATCGCATGGCAGATTACAAATATCCGTCACCATCCGAGCCCAAAAAATAGTTCCCTACATTATGTCAAATGAAATATTACTAAGAGGAGTAATTCGCTCAAAAGTGCAACAGATGAAATAAAATATGAATTAATTTAATCACCTCGCTTAAATAAATTAATTTAACTCTTAAAAGAGTTATTATGGTAGTATAAGGGGAACCAAGTAAAAACATGCAAGTGTTCACATTTGAAACAAAGCGGTGTCATAAATTTTGAAACTATGATGTACTCATTGCCAAAAACACATTTTTTCTCATTGATATAGAAATAAAAGTGCATTTACAATAAAAATAGGAAAAATAATTTCAATGATACAAAATTCAGCGAACTTACGTTTAAATTTTCAACGGATCCTTCTAAATGAAAAATTCGCTTTCGGTGCAACTTTCACTTGTCCGCCATCTTGACTCAATGTTTATCTATTCTTCCGCAGTCAGGACAAAATGACGGTGAAAAAGACAAGAAGTAGTTCCTCATAATTTATTTGATAAAATATTACTGGAAAGAGCAATTCGTTCGAAATAGCAGCAGATGAAATATAATATGAATAATTTCAATTACCCCGTTAAAATTAAGTTCATTTAACAAATTTAAAGTGATTTGACTCAAATTTGAGCACTTAAATTTCAGATTTGAAAACATTGGTTCTTAGGTTTGAAACAGAAAGATTCGTATTTGAAATAAAAGCATTCACGAAAATTTGAAAGCATGAAAGTACTCATTTTTGACTGTTTCAGTTTTTACAGTGTAGGAGTAATTTATTGCTACCAATTCATCAAAGTTTTGAACTCTTATTTTTTAAGCAAACTAAAATATCAAAAAGGGTTCCTTCATTGGGGGCTATTTATTTACTGATCGGTTTACCCTATTTATTCAAAATATAACAGGTAAGGGACGTCTCTTTCCTGGTGGAACAGTTTAGAAAGGAACTTGTTCAATGGCTTAGACATTTAAATACAAATTCACAAGTTAACGTTAGTAGTTCTCATTATAATAAGTACTTTTATCAATAAAATTATAACATGAGTTGTGTAAATGAACATTTTTTTCTACACTGCTCAAAAGAATTAGGGGAGCAAGCAAAAAAGTGAAGAAAACCGTGCAAGATAGCAACGGATTGGCATGCATATGGATAGTACACGCGTATCAGTGCACAATACAGAAAAAAAGACCTAAAAACTTTGGAATTAATCTTTAATTCTTTGAAAATGTGGAAAAAACATGAAAAGGTGATTTAGGGCAACAGTTTGGTTACATGTAAAAGATGAAAAAAAAGGTACTGTTTAGACTTGATGCATGAGTTTCAATAAGGCGTGTGGTCTCCTTGAGCTTCTAAGACTGCGCACACCTGTTTGGAATGGATGCAATAAAGTTATCGATCTGACTTAGGGGAATACTGTTCCACTCCTCAAGAAGTGCAATCTCCAAGTCTCAGACAGTAACAGGCGACCTTGGTCACGCAGCAATGCATCGTCCGAGTATGTCCCAAACATGATTGATTGGATTCAGGTCAGTTGAGCATGCTGCCATTCCATACGCTGCATTTTTTCAGCATCAGCATGTTCTCCACCAGACGAGCTCTCTTCCGTCGAGCAATATCGCCTTGCAAAACAAAGGAATCTCCAATTGCTCCAGGGTAAGGGATGACACGAGGTCTCAGTATCTCGTCTGCATGCCCTTGGCCCGTCAAAGGGCCATTCCAAATGATATGCAGGTCCGTACGTCCACCTAGGCTGATTCCACCCCATACCATCCACCAGCTCGTCTGTATTGAGACCTTTCACGAACGAATGCTGGGTTATTTCGAGTGAAACTGTCCCTGTATATCAGAACACGTCCGGTGTCGCTCTCCAGAGTGAATCGAGACTCGTCTGTAAACAGCACTTGGCTGCAATCATGTTGCTCCCAATTTCGATGTTCAGCAGCCCATCTTCTTCGGGTCGCACGGTGGCGTAGTGGAGTCAACGGAATGCAAACCATTGGCCTACCCGCATAGAGCCCTCCCTCATGAAGCCGATTACGTACTGTGTTTGGCTGGACACCCTTCGCTCTATTGCCAAGAGCAACTGTGATTACAGGTGCGTAGCATTCTCTATTCTGTTTCGACGGGCTGTTAACCGTATGTACCGGTCATCAGTTGCTGTAGTGGGGCGTAGCTGATCTTACCCTGATCGACGTCTAACATTTCCTGTTTCTTGGAATCGATTCCACAGCCTTGTAACACCTCTGACGACTCCAACATCATCCGCGGCACTACGTTGTGTTTGCGCGATTCCAGCCTGCCTATAACACGCCATGGCATTGATTCCGGTAAATCACGTTGTTTAGACATTCTCAAATAACCTTGTCTTATAAAAAAAATGTAAAAAACTACTGTGCTATCGAATTTCACAGTTGAGACATAAAACGGACGTTGCTGCAACATCCCGAAGTCTGCACTTATCTCCTCTTTCTGCTTTTTGACGTCATTAACTTTAATTTGCACGTAAAGTTTTCTTCTTCCGTTTCCTGGTAGGCTTTAAATTATGGACGATTCATTTTATGTTACTTACTGATATACATCTTTGCGTAATTTTACTAAAACCATGTACTCCCATAATTGTTTTGAGCAGTATAGAATATTAGGAGTTTTTCAACTGTATTAGTATTGGGTTTTTAAGTTAGATTGCCTCAAATGGGAAATAAACCTGAAAATAAGATAGTTTTTAACAAATTTATATGTTATGTTTAAAATGAGCCGACAGAGTGGTATAGTGGTTGAGACTCTGGATCAAACCCGGCTCCAGCCGGTGGATTTGCTGCATGTAAAAGATCCTTCGAGCACTTGTTTGGCGTGTAGTATCTCTTGGGGCAAAATAAAATTCCTTCCTCGTGCAGTTTCGCATCGAATGTAGCCAAAGTGCCTTCATCTTGTGGGAAAACTGGGCGTCAAAATTCTCGTTCAATGGCATTCCGCCGATGGTGGTGCCACATGAAAAATTGGGTACCGATCTCGGGGAATACACTGGGTCTGCAAATGGCAAGCAGCTAAACACTGCGTCGTTTGAAACAAACAAACATTTAAAATGAATTATTTATTTGATTCCCTTAAAGTTGGATATCCTCTAAAAGGAACATTAACTTGCTCACGTGCTTTATGTTCAAGTTTTCGGTTTTAGTAAAACAATTTTAACTGCCCCTATCCCCATTCTTTTTATGATATTAATTTTGAGTTTATTAACTTTTTCAATCCACAAAATTACCTTACTTATTTTTTTTTGGGGGGGGGGGGGATCATTAACTGGATTAATATTCTGAACTAACTCATCCCTGACTTTCCTTTCATGCGCCCCATCTATTTCCGGTACATACCCTGATTTTGAATTTGATTGATTGCATTTACCATGTACATGTTTCCACGTTGAATACTTTTCTACTTTTGCGTTAAAATCAGTGGGATTTTAAACAACCATTTTGTTTGCAACATCCGGTTCCACGCGATTTTCTTCAAGAGGCTATCTGCTCCCTCGTGTATTGCCTCGTGGTACGATTCTAAGTTCTACTGACAATAAAGTTCAGGACGAATAGCACATAGAGAAAAACGTAACCGCTCAACTTCGAAGCATTTTTTCAGAGGGCTACAAAGCTTGTTTTCAGTATTTGTACCGCTGTGCATAACATAGAGCGCAATAAAAGGAAATCAAATGGTACAATGTCAGGTGAGTATTATGGGTGAGGCAGTCTGATTTCTCTTTCTTTCCGATAGCTTTCTATAACACAAAACCGTGAAAATTTGGCTTGTATCCAAAATACTTTTTCCAAATATTTTGCTTCAAAAAAAATTATTTTTTCAAAATGTATCCGGAAAATAAAATTTACTACTAGATGGCAGAAGAACCTTGATAACGAGGAAAATTAGTGTTATAATTTGTAATAAAAACTTTAAAAAATTGATTTGTTTGAAAAAAAAAACACTACTTTATGGTCCCCCTAATATGTTATGCCATATGTTATGCAATGAACAAAGATAAAGTGATTTCCCAAGTAGCATCAACTCATCGGATTTTGCTCGGCAGATCAACAAACTCCTCGTAAACTGATCCTGTAACGCACGATGACATCGTTCCGATCAGTATCCGAGCACGGTTTTCGATGAGCTACTTTTCATCGGAAATCGATATCCTTCCGATCAACTTTCCTGATGAAAATAAGATGAGCTATATTCCATCGGAAAACGATATCCTTCCGATCAAGTTTCCCGATGAAATTCCTCGGCACGGGACTGTTCTGCTCGTAAATTGCTCCAAATCTCATCGTATTCTCATCGGATTTTGCTGCTCGGATTTTGATCGGCCGATGAGACATATGGATCATCGGCCGATGAGAATTTCATCGGGTTTCGATGAATGGGTTTGGTAATAGAGCTAAACATATTTTTTTGAATATTGATGTGTCTTTCTTATCTTGGTTACATAAAAATAACTATGTGTTAGAATTAAATATAAATCTAATTCTATAAAAAATATATTTATGGGATTAAACTTGAGACGAAAATATTAAACAACATTATTTTCTAGTCATAAATACTATTATGTGAAGTACATAAGTGATTTTTGGAAACTTAAAGTTTGTTTCCAATTATACAAATGACTTCAATGAATGTTAGCGAATCACTTCTCACCATTTCCGCTTACCTCTAGTAGTCTTCTGCAACAGAGTTGAGATCAGCAATTGGAATCAGCGTTTTACAAGATCAAAATGCCCCTTCAAAGGCCACTAGTCTACAAACAAACAAATAAATAAAACAATAAAGTATAAATACATTTAAAAAAATAAATAAAAAATTATTATTTCCTCCCATGGGAAAAAATACCAGATCTTAGGGTAAAATAAGGCACTGAATACAAATAGGTAAACAATTCCATCACCCACAGATTTTTTTGTGCCATTCAATTGAAGTTAGAAGGGAATGCTTACATTCACCTGCATGATTAATACTATCATAATCAGGAGTGCCCCGATGGGAGGTTACGGGAGGTCACTGTGACCTCCCAATAATTTTCGTATTCGGCACATTTTGCTGACAATTCGGCAATTTGAAGGCAACATTGCAACATTGAGATTTTTCGTTTTTTTTAGTTTTTTGAATCGTTTCTTTAATGTTTTTTCTCACTAAATATTATGTATGTACGACATGTGTGCATGCTTGTATTTTATCATTTGGTAAAATTGGAACTTCATTCGGCAAATGGATCATTTCCCCCCTCCCAAAAATTTCAGTTCGGGGCACCGCTGACCATAATGATCAAGAATTCAGCTTTTTTTTTTCTGTATCTGGCATTAGAAACATTTGCTCACTTGGACCACGGGTCTAAAGCAATAAATTACCTCCCCTAAGCCTAGGCTAAAGCAAAAACATGCAATACACAGCCAACTCGGTTATCCCATACAAGGGCTGCAGTTTCGTGCTTATTGGCACTCGTCAACATGTATACCACTGCCTCTGGTGTTCTAATTTTACATTAGCTACCAGTTTTTTTTTTTTTTTTTTTTTTTTGGCTGTCTTTGCTTCTATTAAAGAATTTCTGCCTCAAGCTCAGTTACTTCCTATTCCAGGCTGAGGAGTGTCAATAAACGCGAAAGTCCACCGCCCAGTGAACAGATTTTGTCCGTCCCACGAGAAGCTTACATGAAAAACAGCCTTTTTTTAAAATTTGAGTAATTGTTTTTCTTAGAGTAGTTTTGTTTTTTATTTTTGTTTATTACAGCAGTTTATTGCAATCATAGAGTTCTTACCATATAAAAAGGATTTTATCCACTTTAATTCCTATCAAACCGTTAATAACCACAAGTCGATTAAAGCTAAAAGTAACTTATTCCACACTGTAAAAAATGAAGGTTGTTTTTATAGTATAATACAGCTAATTTTATAGTAATAAGTTGTAAAAATTACTATTTTACAGTTTATGACCGTGCATTTTTTAGTTTTAAACTGGAGCCTCTGCTGCAAGTGTAATACTGTTGTTTTTACAGTATAATACAGCTAAATTTTACGGCAATAAACTGTAAAATTGCTAGTTTTACAGTTTATTACGGTGCATTTTACAGTTTTAAATTGGAAGGAACCTCGATTGCCAGTATTATACTGTGAAAACAACAGTTCATTTTTTGCAGTGCAACAGTTTAAGCTAACTAGTTGAATTATTACGAATACTTTAGCACGCATTTAAAAAAAAAATCTTACAACTTCAACTAAAAAGAGCTAAATAAAAGTTATTTGCTGCTTATTCGTGTGAAATAGTGGAGAAACAGCTTGGCTCACAATTGCTAAGCTTTTGATTAAAATTTTTATGATCGCCACCCTCTCAAGCTAGACCGGGCCAGTCCGCCCCTGCCTTAACCTGTGAATAGCTCAAGTTCCAATTCAATGATCACTTTTAGCTGTTCAATCCTTCTTATGAGTCAAGTGCTTAGGCGGCTCGTACAGGAGGGCAAAGGGGGCGACTGTCCCCTCTCTTCCAAAAGCATAGGGACCTTGCCCCCTCACTCTTCAGAGTTAAAAAGCAATGATCAATTGAAAAATGATTTCTTTTTACTCATTGGATTGATTAATTTCACGAAAGCAGAAGTTAGTTCTTAAAAATGGAACTTTGAATCAGAAAGGGCTACGATGGTCATTCGTTTTGAGTTTTGAGGCCATTTTTGGCATATTTTAGAAGTCATTTAATCAGTACTGCTAAAATCCAATAATATAGCCAAATTTTTGAGAAAAAACAAGAAGTTGAGAGATGCTGCCCTCTACCCCTCAACTTGTTTCGACCCCCCACTTTTTAGGTGCACCAGCCGCCTATGGTCAAATGCATCATTTTCCGACTGAAACTTGAAAAAACCTTACCCATTAAATATCGTAACCGCTTCAGGCTCGGGCTGAGCATCTCTTTTGCGCAGTAAAAGCTGTATTTTGAACTTACGAGAATAAAACAGAAAATTGCATAAGAGCAAATTTAATATAGTATGTGCAAGTGCATACATAGCATATGCCAGGCCTGAAAAAATACATTGTTGCTCAAACTCATTTATTTATACAGTATGTTGCACATCTAATTGCCGTCCGGATTAAGCGAAATCCGGTTTGATAGGGTTCGGACTAGATATGTAAAATTTCCGGAAATTTTGAAGCGATGGAAAAAAACCGGTTTTTTTCGGGGGATTTTCCGGAAAAATTGGAAAAAAAAAATGAAAAGTTGACTTTTTTACAATTAAAAAAAGCGTTTTTTAATAGTTTTGTTTTTCTTGGACCATTTAAAAGGTTAATCATTAAAAATATATGCAATCAACACATATTATTTTTCCTGGTGACAGAAATATGCATAATTAGGTAGGTTTTAATAGGAAAAAAAATAGCCTTTCTGTTTTATGACTCAAAGCTTTCTTGGTCAAACCCCACAAATGAATCATATCGTCATTTCACTGTTAATATTGGATAAAGTGTGTCTAACCCTTACTATTAAATTTTCTATTTCAGACTTTTTTTAACCTTTTTAATAGAAAACTATAAACTGCGTAATGGTTTCTAAACCTGAACAAAATTTAAACTGGAGTTTCAACTTACTGCACTGCCTTGTTAAGCACAATAGTCGTACCCCTACTTTTCAACAAAACCAGAGTAATTAACCAGAGGTTGCTCTCTGTTTCGTATGTGTTATTAATAAAATGTTTTGTAGTCATCTGTGATTGGGAACTTTTTTTTTTAATCTGCTGAATAAAAAGTCATCACAACAAAATATATGGAGGCGCAGCTCTTTAAATTCAATATCTCAGTTTGAGCTCAATTACAGATTCTATTATGTGCTTAGCAAGCACGGCAATATACATTTAGTTCGCATAATCAGCGGAAACCTAGTTCTGTGGCTGAAGTTATGCTTATTCATTTCATGAAGAAGTAAAATTAGTTCTTCACTAAAAGGACGTTGGTTTTGTTAAAGAAGTTTCTGCGTAGAGGGTATACGCCCAAAATGTCGCGGCCAAAATGTCGCGGGCCGAAATGTCGCGGACCAAAATGTCGTGGCCAAAATGTCGCCGGGAAAAAATGTCGCGGGCCAAAATGTCGCGGGTCCAAATGTCGCCAGTCCAAAATGTCGCGGTCCAAAATGTCGCCGGTCCAAAATGTCGCGGGTAAAAATGTCGCCGGTCCAAAATGTCGCAGGTCCGAAATGTCGCAGGTCCAAAATGCCGCCGGCCAAAAATGTCGCCGGTCCAAAATGACGAAGGCCCAAAATGTCGCCGGTCCAAAATGTCGCGGGCTAAAATGTCGCCAGTCCAAAATGTCACCAGTCCACAAAATGTCGCCAGTCCAAATGTCGTCAGACAAAAATGTATAAGGTCCGATATTGATACACTTTGTCCCAAAAATTAAAACGTACGAAAAGGCTTTTTTTCACCAAATTAGAAAAAGATTGTTAATTGCTGTTGATGAACGTTAACGCTGTTGATGTGCGTTAACAATAGCATGAACTAAATTTTTTGAAAAATACTATAAAAAATTTACCCTTTCGGCTTGTAACTGTTTCGAGCGTTTTCCAAGAAACAAATAGTTTTCAAATAAGCGTACGTTATTTATTTACAATAGCTTATTTCACCGTGACTCGCTATCAACCAACTTTAAAACGAATAGATTAGCAGCCCAAGACAAGTTTAATTGATATCGAAAAGAAAATTTAAGTGTTAAGAAAGAGGTTGAAGAACAATGAAATGAATAAGACAGATATACAATGTTTGAAACTTGGCTTTTGTTAAAATTTCTTACATGATGGAAAGCAAGTCTGAGAGGTTTTTATTTTCTTCTACATATAATTACATATAATGTGTAAAAGAAAGTATTGGATCAATGAAAAATAGTCAATTTGGAAGAATTTACATGTTTTGACATGTGCTGAATTCAATTTTACCGTTTATTTTTTTAAAGGAAAATTTGTAAGTGTGTATCTGCGTGACCCATTTTCTACCTCAAAACTTACTGCATGAATTAGAATAAAATTTGGTACATACATGTACGAATATGTGACTCAGTGTTGATTGGTTTTTGCTGCTAGTTCTTCCAAGGGAGTTTTACATACAAGAATGTAATGGAACGTTTTCATCATAGCGTGATTAATATGTCTGAAGAAGGTTCAGACTAGGGCTACGACATCGATATCGATGTTTTGGAAACATCGATGTTTTTGGAGGAACATCGATATTTTTACCATCGATGTTTGAGGGTCGATGTTTTTCCAACATCGATGTTTTGGGTTTGATGTTGCTTTCGATGTTGATGTTTTATAATCCAGCAAAGAAAGCCAAAGAAAAATATACGATAAACATACTCATTAAAAAGTTTTCATGTTTAATCAAAAGCTGCAATATTAACCTCATTTGGGGAAAAATTCTATACAAACCTAAACAAAACAGCAATGTTTTGTTTTCGATGTTTCTGAAACATCTCAAATTTGCTTTCACTTTTTCTTTAACTTTTAATTGTTGTTGTTTCGCATTTAGTGTTTTTTTTTTTTTTTTTTTTCGATGTCTTTTTTACATTTCAACAAAAAATAATCAAAATATGCGATAAAATAGATTCATATTTCTCTAACCACTAGTTGCAATTAAAGTTTTTTTTAATAACTAGCGATGATTTACAGTTAATGATTTTGAAACATCGTTGTTTTGCATTTTTTTTTTCGATGATGTTTTACATTTCAGCAAAGTTAGTTATACAGTTAATCAACAGTTGCAGTATATATCTCGCTGAAAAAAGTTTTCTTAACTGACATTGTTATCTTACGGTTAATGTTTTTCCAGTAGACAAAAGATGTATCTAATTGAGTGATATAAAGAGGCGCTTGTAATGGGGAGTAACTGAGTAATAACTACATTAAAATATGTAAGAAATTGAAGAAAAACTGATCGATGTTTTGAAACATCGATGTTGGGAAGCATCGATGTTTTTTTGTCGATTTATCAATGCCATCGATGTCCTTATTTTCCAACATCGATGTCTTAAAACATCGATGTTTTGCCTTCGATGTCGCACCCCTAGTTTAGACGAAATCAAATAAAAAATTGGCCCATAGGAAGCGTTCAGACGATACGCCATAGCATCGATAAAGCAAAGCAATTGAACTTTTTATTTTTCATTGTGTGAGTGATTTATATCAAGAAGTAATGCAAGTATTCAGAAAACATTTTGGTTGTAGAATGGTCTTAAGACAGAGAAATGCTTATTCATTTCTGGCGTTAATCAGCTCAATCATGGCACTGTACCTTCGTTACAATCAGTATTTAAATGTGGAGTTGAATATGATACCATTTTTCTTCTTGACATTTCACCTCCCCTTCCACCACCCAGTTGTTACAAAGAAAGCAATAATTCCATGAACGAGCGTGCCCTGTTCTGTTCTCCAATGCGTCTCTAATTTGATTTCACACGTCCCCAACCTACTCTTAAAGAAAATGTTCTAGAAGAAAACTGTCGGCTGCGTGGTGATTAAACGGTATTCCGTTTTCGCAAAAGAGGAAAAAAAAAGCCTTTACAGCAAATTTATTTGTTTCATTTTTATGTGTGATAAAAAAAAAGAAATAATCCTAAATATAGTTTAAAAAAACTAAAAAATACGCTTTTAGAGTAAATCAAATTCAAAAGAAGATTTTCAAAACTGTTGAATATCTGCAAAGTTTGCTTGCACTTATAATATGCATTTTGTGGACGATCGATGCCGAATTCAGAATTAATAGCAAATGCACTTATTATACATCAACATGCAATATAGTTTAGCCTTTACTATTAATAATGATAGTATTAATATATATTACTTTTACGCTTGTAAAGAACGCGAATTTTATCTTTTATTCTGAGTTACATGCATACATACAAACAAACAAACAAACCCACATGTGAAACTAATAGAAGCTTATTAAAAGGAAGAAATTTAGCGTCCCTGGGCCCTAAGTACAGCCCCGAAAGAACTATATCATTACTTCGGTACTGAAATAATTTAAGCTTTAGAAGAAATCAATTTAGGTACATTTTTATTAATAAATTAAGCTAATTTTCTAAACTGCTACGTTTAAAAAAGTTACTAAACAGGTGTGTTTATCATACCGTAATAAGCTTATTAGTAAAATTGAGCTGCATAATTAAGCTGCATTGAATTTGTGAATTACTGGCTACATTAAATCTGTACTATGCACTTAGCGTCATTTTGGAACGGCTATATTTTGGACTGGCGACATTTTGTACCGGCGACATTTTGGCCCGGCGACATTTTTGACCGGCGACATTTTTGACCGGCGACATTTTGGCTCGGCGACATTTTGGGCACGCGACATTTTGGGCACGCGACATTTTGGACCGGCGACATTTTGAGCACGCGACATTTTGGACCGGCGACATTTTGGCCCGGCGACATTTTGGGCATGCGACATTTTGGCCCGCGGCATTTTGGGCACGAGGCATTTTGGACCGGCGACATTTCGGCCCGGCGACATTTTTGACCGGCGACATTTTGGGTACGCGACATTTTGGTCCGCGACATTTTGGGCACGAGGCATTTTGGACCGGCGACATTTTGGCCCACGAAATTTTGGCCCGCGACATTTTGACCCCAAACCGTGTAGAGTTGTTGTGTTGAGAAAGTTTTAATAGTTGATAGCGTTGAATTCTGCTTGGAATTTGCAATAAAGGTAAGTGTACTTACTTTAATATAGTTTTTTTTTATTATTTAGTTATTTATTTTATATTTTGTGCTACTTTAAATACACAGAACATTAATATTTATTATCTTAGTACGATTTGAACTCTGAATTGTTAGACACATAAAAAATCTTTGAAAGATATGTAAACTATTTAAATTAAGTTAAATGTTTTGTAAATATGCTGTCATAATGTTAGTAATATTGCATATTAATGTAAAATTTTGGAAAATATCTAAATACCAGAAGGAAATTAACAATTTTAACAGAAAATTGAGAAATCTGTGATATAAAATTAAATCTGTGGCTTGGTTCTAAAAGGGCCAATGTCAATTTTTTCCTATTCTGTGTTATTTACATCAAAAGTTTCCAATTTAGTAAAAATCTAATTCTACAAAGGCCAATGTCTTAATATCAATACTAAAATTGGTTGTATTTTCATTATAATGTTAGCCAATGTCATATACACACAATGTCATAATATTTACATAAAATAATAACAGGTTAAAAAATTTCATACGATAAAAGAATGTTTCTTTATCATACAATAAACAAATACCAAAAAATAATAATGGGAATCTTAATATAAGAAAGTTATAGCATTCTAAAAAATCTCAAATATCTTTCATCGCCTTTTTCTCGAAACTAACATTTTTGACTTAGGCCCTTTTAAAACCAAGCCACAGAAATATGTATGTGACACTTTATTTTATACATACAGAAAGTAGAGGAAGTACATAAAGAAAATCAGTTAAAAAGTGAGGTAATGCATTTTGTATGAAAGAATTCATATTAATAAATGAAAATTTTTGCACATAAGCACTTGTCAATAATGAAATAATTTTACCTTTCAGTGGCGATATATAATTTTTCATAAGAAATAATTTATGTAGGGGAAGACCGCCTATATTGGACCCCCTAAGAACAGAAGGCCTGTGTCGCTCAATGTGAAGCAAAACAGAAATGCAAAATAGGGCATCGTAAGCTAAATTTAATCAGGAACCGCCCTAGGAGCTTATATTTTTTGAAAATATGAAAATTATTTGTTAAAAAATTATCTTATAAAAAGTTGCAAAAGTCCAATTTAGGAATATATGCGCCTAAATTGAACCATGCGCTTCCTAAATTGGACCGTACGAAGAAATAATAGAATAATTTTTATTTGAACTATACAGCTTTTTTTCCAGGATTTGCAACAGAATTTCTTTTGCTTCGGCTTCTCTTAGGCAGTGTTGATAAACTAGCCGATGGCATTTCATACACTTAATCATGTTTTGCACTTCATTTCTATGACAAATATTGCAATAACAATTGTTTTGTGCAGTTTCTTGTTTCTTCTTGCGTGACTTTTTCTGCTCTATGCCTCTTTTATACGGCGTTAGAATGACTGCTGAGATAGCCTTCCTTTTTGTTCTTTCTATTTTTTTAAACAAAGGTGATATGTGGGCCGGCTTTACAAAATCATAGTTCGAGTTGACAATCATGTTTTGATGAGAACTATCCGCCAATTCTGCAGAACTTGTACTAATTTAAGTCATGGCTAGTTCTTGTACATGGCGTGCAACTTACACCAGACATGTAACCTTTCAGTGTTTAGTTTGAGCAGTTTTATCTGAACTACTTGCCTCTAATTCTGTTGCAGCCAAATCAATGTCATTAAACACATGTCAATTAACAGGCTAAACTCCTGTTCTTTAGAATCAACTCACAGCTTTTGCCATGACCTTGATTGCGGTTTGCATATAAGAGTTACCAAACAGTTCTCCTGTGCGATATTAGATAATGGACCTCATTAGATGTTCTCGAATCCATGTATCACATGCTCGATTAAAATATGTAGACAGAAGTCGAATAAACATCACATCTACGTGTATGATGTGCTTAAAGAGAAATTATTATTATATCGTTCTCGTTAGCCAAGTTTATTGCATCAATGTTCTTTATGTAAGTGCTGTACCTATCCATTAATAGAAAGACATTCTTTTTACATTGCTTGGATTAAGTTTTGATGAAATGTTGTATCAATTGTGTGAATTATCGTTTGTGATCCAACCTTTTGTGATCCAACCAACAAGCATATTGCTCACCAGGGAAGCTTTTATGATTAAGTTCATACATGGAATGTAATCTTTTGAAAATAAGCACGGGTAGCTTTCAATTCTGTTGCACTCATGTAGCAATAAACAGTGTATTTCTACCACATTCACCACTCCTTACTGCTCCAACCTTGTATTTATCTCTATACGTCAATATATTTTGGGGTTTTTGGACAATGAAAAGACTGGCTTCATCTACATTGAACATTTTAGTAGCATATAAATTGTTTCCTTTTAAAATCGTTTTGAAAATATCGAAGAATTTCATATTTTTCTCTCGATAAACCATCATACGCTTTATTTAAGTTAAAAAATATGTATCACAACCTAAAACTGCAGCTTAATGGATGAAGAGAAAAAAAAAACTTACATTTTAAGAAGTTGCAGTTTCTACTTGATAAAAATGTACTTGATAAAAAAATTTGAATGAATATCGTGAATATGTGTTAAAGTATGCTTAAAATAATTTTAACAACGCTATTAAATAAGACGAGTTACTTATTTTATGTTACGATTAATTAAAAGTCTTATTTAAAATTATATTCTTAAATTGGACCACCGGTCCAATATAGGAAATTTTTTTCGGTCCAATAAAGGAAAACACGCCATTTTTTATTCTTCAGCTCATTGCTCTGTCAAAAATTATCACAACCGGGCATATAAATACATCAATGCAATCCTTATTAAACACAGATTATAATACTGTAACAACATTTTACCGCAATTCACAAGTTTTTGAGTTATCCTTCTAGAAACAAGTCCACAAAATAAGATTTCGCACGCTTTCAGCACAAATCAAGCCGTAACTCACGCTAAACAGTTCGAAGACCGGTGAAACTTCATACACATTGATTTTATTCCTAAAACTTCATATTTTTACTGTTAAAGTGTAGCACAGATCTCCGTACTAGATTTTAAGCCCGAGGTCCAATTTAAGCAGTGGTCCAATATAGGCGGTCTTCCCCTACTTTTAATATCAAAAATACACTAATATTGGGCCAATTATAAAATCTGTTGTGTTTACAAAAGTTGGAATTTAATCAGAATGATGTTTTTACCTAATTGAGCAGTGGTTCACTTATTACAAAATATTAAAATGTGTTTTTAACATAAAGTTCTGTACTTATTTACTATTGCTTTAACATTTTCAATTAAAAATTGTGAGGTCCTAGAGTAGAGAACGTAATGTTTATAAAATGGCCAATATTTAAGTATGGCGAGAAAATTGCCAAAATCAATTTTTGTTTTCTAAACAAACGCACGTTTGAAGGGTAAAACTCTTTAAATATCTATAATGGTTCTACTCAAGCAATAAATTTTCCCTGAGGCTGCATTTGACCCTTGAGAGCAAAGGTAAGTGTTGGTTGAAATTTTGAAAAGTTGAAACGAATTTTAAACTGGTAATATGAGCATATAAATGTGCATATGCATTCAACAAGTGTGATCAAATATTTTTTGGATTAAAATTTGAACTTTAAGTTAAAATTTTATTTTTAACAATGTTCATATATTAAAATTTCTCAGCTCTAACAGTTCTCCTTGATTAGGCAAATTGTAATATCGTCTAACCAAAAGTCTAACCGTCATTACCAAAGCAAGAGGTTATTATGGTAAGAGAGGGGGTGGAGGTGAAGAAGAAAATAGCGTAAGAATGATAAATTTCTAAATTTATTATTATAATGCTGAACATTTGAAAAATTCAATTTTTCCGGAGTGTAAATAAATCTCCTCGAAAAAAAACGAAAAAAAACGGTTTTTTTCCGAAAGTTCCCGGTTTTTTCCCGACCATTTTCATCTCTAGTTCGGACTAAAGAGGGTTTTTCTGCAATTCCACACTTTGTTACACAATGTGTGAAAAAAGACCTGAAGCTTTGTCCTGGCTTCAGTTCCTTTTAATAATATATAATTTTGAACTGAAGCTTTAAAATGTATTTCCGAAGTAACACTATTAAAACTTGAACAGTATTGGAAAATAATGTTCTTCTAATTATTTTAAAGATAAAACTCCTGAAGAAGTTTTTGCATTTGAAGAATCTACATGGTAATGCTTTTTTTTCACCCGTATTTATTACAAAAAAAAAAAAAAAAAACATTTTTTCGTTGCATTCGCAATAGCTTGATAAAGAAGTTTTTTTTTTCTTTACAGTGGAACAAAAGCAATGAATGCCAATAAAACTGACTCGATTAGTGTCAGGTACAATACGGTAAAAAATTCGTAAAAAAAAAAAAAAAAAGAGCAAAATTGTTTCCGCCCGGGATCGAACCGGGGGCCTTGCGCGTGTGAAGCGCACGTGATAACCACTACACTACGGAAACGACACAACTTGGAGTCGAAATTGTAATCAACAATACAACCTTGGGAGAAAGATTTTTTAGAATAGGAATATTTTTAGAAAAGGCATCCAAAAAGTGAACCTCCCCCCTCCCCCCATACTTTTTTTATACAAAAAGAAACAGTTCTTCTCAGATTTTTTAAAAACATTTTTAAAGAGTCTCAAAGCAAATTAATCGTACAGAAATATTATAACAATGGACTCAAAAGGTCTCCCTCCATAAAACTTATAAAGACAAAACGACTTCGAATTCGAGTCGGGGCTTTGGGTCGGGCTCACCCAGTGGCGGCTCCAGAGGGGGGCCGAAATACTTGAAAAGGAAATATATTTATTTTTCAAGTATTTCACTTTTTTTAGGAACGAAACTTGCAATTTTGTGGCAGTTGGTAGAAAAAAAAATATACATAATTTTTAATATAATATATAGTTATGACATAATATATATATATATATGTATGAAATATAATTCATGTATAGTTACCATTTTTTAATATAATATATATCATGGTTATGTAGACAAGCACAGATTTTTCATTACAGGAAATTTTTCACACAAGTAGTGCGGAAAGCGAAAGAGAGGTAGCAACGGCGTATTTCCCGTGTCGCATGTGCTAGGGGCTCCCCAAATCATAGGGGCCCCAAAAGATGATATCCTCGAAATCCTTTTTGAGCCCCATGATTGTAGGAAGAGCTTTACACCACAAAGAGCGCCCGCTTTCGGGTACTTGAAAATAAATTTTCATTTAGTTTTCTTTTTTGTTTAAAAATACAAACAGAAACTTTGTAGGTCTGGGGCCTCCAACAAATCTCGGGCTCTAATCGAAATTTCTCAAAATTTTCAACAACTTGAAACTGAGCTATAATTTTATTATTATAATAATATACATAGATTTTTAATACAAACAAAAAAATTTCCCATTAGTTAGGGGGGTGGGGGCTATAAAGCGGTGTCCTTGCTAAATTTTGAAACACTTGAAACGGAACTTTGTTGTAACTTTTATTTTATTATTTTATTTTAAGATAGGAATTTCAAAAGTTCATGGGAGATGGGGGCCCCCTTCGAAGTGGGGGCCCCAAGCTGCAGCTTGTTCGTCTTGCACGTAAATCCAGCCCCGGGTACCGGTAAATATTTGAAGTCCCCAAAACGCTGTTTTCAAATATTTTTAAAAGCTTGAAGGGAGCATGACTGACTCCGAAATTTACCTCTTGAATGAACAACTAGTCTCAGTTTCTTCTGCTCAAATAAGTTCTAACTGCTTTAAACTTCCTCTTTGTGTCAAACAGACCAAACTTGAGACATGTCGAACATTGTATTTTCATATAAAACAAGAAAAAGAACGATTTTTTAATTTGGTGGAAATACTTTCACTAATTTTTTGGTGCGGGAAAAAAAGAAATTCGCTTGGATCCAAGCCTAATTAGTCTGTGATGATCAAGATGAAACCGAAAGCAATTAAACTATTTGAAGACCTGCTTGAAACATCTTTTGATTCCCTTGAAGTTTTCGACGAACATATCTAAGCACTTATTTTTTCCCTTGCTTAAATTTTTTTATACTCTACTTTTGGCTCTGACTCCTGGTAAAGTCCACCGAAAAATGTTTTTTCAGCTGTTCTCAGCCTTAAAACTATTTTGTAAACTAGAATGGTTGAAGATCAGAGAGACTTACATCAGAGAGAGAGAGTCAAGAACATACTAGTAAGGATATAAATATATTTGCTGAAAACTATTGACAAAATCCCAATTTTTCTTTACACAAAATTAGGATTTGTGTACGTCGATGTCTAATTGGAGTCTTACTTTTTATGAACCAAAGATAGGATAAAACTTCAAGAAATACCAAAATCTTTACTCGGCACTAACTCAAATTTATTTTTGAGCATCTCAAGCTTCGAGTAGAGTAGAAAATTGAGCTAGATCTTATGGAAATCGTAAATTTGACACTGTGTTTTGATGACAGTTAATCTCGCGTGCGCGGTTCTCGGTTCTCAATCTCTTGATTAAACCCAAACTTTTTTTTTTTTTGTTAAAACATTACTAGAACTTACTAAGTCTTTTACACAATTATACACCAACTGATCCCTTTAAACAATGTTTTCTAGGTTTTTTGACATGCATTATGCATTAACGTCGGCTAATATTTGTTGCGAATGTCATGTAATTTTGCTTCTAGCTAATTTCAGAGACAGCAAATGAAATGAAGTTACATAAATTAATTTACATGTTTGTATGTTAGGAAAATCTAGATTTTCATAGTATCCCTTTGTTTATATCTAATACATGAAATTTCATTCACAGTTAGCTCTTGATGAAGCTTTCGCCGAAACATCTTTTTTTTTTATAAATCAATTTTCACTTCCCCCTTTCTACCTATACAAAATATGACCCCCATCGAGTGCACCTCTCTCGTTAGCGGGGCACCAACGCAAGGAGATATATAATTCAAAAATTTTGCTTTTTACTTCGAAAGCTCCTTACAAAACTTGTAGCTTCTTTCAGAATGTAACCCAGGGTGCACTACTTCAGGCTTGCTCACGGGTGCTCATTACATGACACGGGTTCTCGTTACATGACATGTAAACAATTGAAGACGTTTCGAAAATACCATTCAGTAAAGAAATTATTTAATAAAAATCTCAAAAATTCATCGACAAACAGGAAAAGGATTATTCACTCATCGTTACACTTTCGTTTTGAAAAATTGGCAATGCTTTTTGAAAAAATGAAGGAAAAACAGTTCTTATGTGCCCCCCTTTCCCCTTAATTTATTCCTTTATTGATTCATTATTAATTCGTTTATTCATTCATTAATTTCTTTCGTCATTTATTTGTGGAAAAATATTTGAAACTTTAAGATAGATGATATTTTAGTTTCGCTTTCCCCTATACAAAAAAGATGAAGAAAAAAAAATCAAACCTTAAACTTTTTTTCTAAGGTTAGTTTTCAAAAGTGTTTCAGAATCCTAAAAACATTTAAAAAAAACTGTTATAAGAACTTCAGAATTTTTTTTCTCCCAATCAATCTTAGTTTACTCACCTTAAAAAAAAAAAGATAGAAAGGAAAAATTTTAGGAAAGAAAAATTACAAAAAATGTAGCATAAAAACATATTACATAAAATTTTGTACAGATTTACAAAAAGGTAGCAGCTGATTTTTTGTGCGTTCAAATGGCAGGTATTTTTTTTCTATATTTTTACCATTCTTGTATTTATTTATTTTAAAACTATTATTTATTATCAAATTACTAAATGGTTTTGTTCGTATAATTTGCGTAGAAGTCGATAAGTAAATCGTGTCACTTTCTCTTTACTAGATGGCGCCACTAAACAAGTTTTTTATGTTGTCAGCAATAGATGGCGGGACGATACCGGTAGTTGGTGTGGTACAATGATTTTGCTGTTCCCTCATCCTACACGGATAAAATAATGCAACAGAAATTCGTTAAAAAGATGATTCACTCACCATTCCCGAGACTTTTTTTTGGAATTAAATCGTTTTTGTCTTTGTTTTATTTTGTTGGAATAAATTTACTTTTTAACAACACAATTTTAAAATTCTAATTTCATGTTTTTTATATATTTATAGCTCCCAGTTTTTTTTTCTGCCTCCGGTTCGGTTAATATTATTCCAGGCTGACGAGTGCCAATGAGCACGAAACTGCAGTCCTTGGATGGAATAACTAAGTTGGCGGCATATTGCAAATTTTAGAAATTTGCTCTTCCTTTTTCGTTTCGTTTCGTTTTTACAGAAAAAAGAGCGCATAGAACTCAGTAAAAAAATATGTTAAGGGCGTATGTCTAGGAAAATTCAGCCAGTGTAGTTATATTTTTACAAAATAGATGGCGCAGAATTTCACTCCCTTTGCAAGGGGAAAAATATTAGCCCCTCTTCTGAAGATCTCTTTGACAGCTTTACTCATTAGGGGATAGTAAGAGAATAATCGCTGCCGCTGGGGGGACGAAGGAACCCCTCTTCCTTCAAGCCAGATGTGGACAGATAGCCGTACCGGTTGTAATCTTTTCTTCCAAGAAAACAGGTTGCAGTCGAGGCCCTGAGTCGTATTCTTATGCTGTTTCTCAATTCTCAATAGCACCCGATCCGATAGTTGCACGATCTCAAACTTTTTCCGAAATTGTCTCTAATCAAATACTTGATTTTAAATCTTTAGAAACAATTCAAAAGAACGTTCATTTTTCATTTTTTTTTGATATGATAGTTAAGTTTTTTGTTATTGTGTATAAGCGAAACGGTAGGATTCTTTGCGTAGTGGCGTAGTCTATATTTTATTTCTTAGGGGGTCCAGGTTCATATCTCAAAGAGACTATAACATTAATTGTTTTTCAGTAAATAAACTTCATCGTAGATTATGTTATTTATTGAAATTGCTAATCAGTAATTAATAATCAACTATTACAAATTTCTAATTCGCTCCTATTTGTAATTATGAGAGCTAAATAACTTTATTATTATGCATAAGCTGTTTGATTCAATATTTTCATAATTAGAAGCCATAAGCCATAAATACTGAAGTATTTTTACCTGCAATAGCGCAAATAGTTCACTTAAATTCACACATAAAAAGGTTTTAAACATTAAAAATTGAAATATCTCTTTCTCAAAAATATTTTCTTTAGTCATGGATAAATCAGAGAGTCTCTTACAATGAGCCAGATTTTATAAAAATAGTATTTTCAAATTAAAATTAGTTCTTAGTGTTGTAAGTAGTTACATAGAATTGTAAAATGTATACCTGAGAAGGGTTCATATCAAATAATTAGCTTGATTTTATGACAACACACTTCTAAATTATTTTTGTAGCGCAACAAGCACGAATAAGGTCAAGATCAGTGGTTGGAAAAAATACATTTCTTTTGTAGCGAACTACAACTACAACTACTTTGTTACAACTGTAGTTAACTACAACTACTTTTTTTGAAATGTAGCAACTACAAACTACTTTTGAATTGTAGTCGCTACTTCGCTACTTTTTAAAAAATAAATAAGTAAAAAGCATACACCGTTTGAGGATTGACTGAAAAAAATCGAAAAGTGGTTTACATTAATAAATTAACTCATTTGAATATGGGATAGAACTAAGAATTGTCTTTGAATTTATTTGTTACTTTTCCTTTTATTCCCTTTTTTTTGCTAAAATTTGTCCTTTTTAGATTTTTTTTACAATTTTTACGAAGCGCCTTTACGCGTAACTGAGGTAGCATTGACGGGGAAATGACAAGTGAGCAACATCATTATGTAGGGAAAAAACACAATACACAATATAAATGCATGTACAGTCATGAGTATAACAATAAGACAATAGGGAAACAAGAAGTTCTGTCAAGAACTAAACGAGCCTACTTTCCCGTACATAGACATCGGCATTCTAGCATCTGATCATTATTCTCTTAATTATCTGGGACTAAAAATGTCAAACATACCTTTTCAGCACTTAAAGCTGATTTCTAAAAGCAAAATATACCCCTCTCATCAGATGAAATAGACACATAAAAAGTAAATAAATGAATAAATAAAGTTTTGTCGCACCTTTTAAAGAATGTAACTGTTACAGTTCTTCCGTAGAAAAATTCCTCAATTGTTTTCAAAAAAAAAAAAAAATTAAAAGTACAAACCACATCAAAACACATTTTATCAAAGAAAGAAAAAAAAAAAAAAAACTCGTCCGTTGATAAAATGTCTCGAATTTCACTTTTAATTCGTTGCCAGTTGTTAAATATAAATAAAGAATAAAATGCTCTTGTGAATGAAACATTTTTATTACAAAAAAAATCGTCTGCCAAAAAAAAAATAATAATAATAATTAATAAATAAATAAAATAAAACAAATGAATAAATAAACAAAAAATCGTCTGCACAGTCAGTCATTTTTTTTCTGAACCTGCATTTCCGACATGTTTGCGGAGTCGGAATCAGAGTCCTCACAGAAGATTATTCAGAAAAGTACTTTACAAACATTACTTATCAAAACAATTTTCTTACTAAGTTAGTTTGAAGGAAATCTGCCTTTAAGTTCAGAATCAACATTCAACTTAAATTCCCCGTAGGCGCTAATGTTAAATTTTTTTTCTGAAAGCATCGCGGGACAGGTTGTTTGAACGGTTCAAAGTTGAACCAAAAATTGTTCAAATCGAAAAATTAAATATGGGAATGAGCTGTACTCTCCGAGATCTTTCCAACAAAAAAAAGTTTATTCCATTCGGTAATAAAATGTCTCGAATTTCACTTTTAATCCGTTGCCAGTTGTTAAATATAAATAAAGAATAAAATGCTCTTGTGAATGAAACATTTTTATTACAAAAAAAATCGTCTGCCAAAAAAAAATAATAATAATAATTAATAAATAAATAAAATAAAACAAATGAATAAATAATCAAAAAATCGTCTGCACAGTCAGTCATTTTTTTTCTGAACCTGCATTTCCGACATGTTTGCGGAGTCGGAGTCGGAATCAGAGTCCTCACAGAAGATTATTCAGAAAAGTACTTTACAAACATTACTTATCAAAACAATTTTCTTACTAAGTTAGTTTGAAGGAAATCTGCCTTTAAGTTCAGAATCAACATTCAACTTAAATTCCCCGTAGGCGCTAATGTTAAATTTTTTTTCTGAAAGCATCGCGGGACAGGTTGTTTGAACGGTTCAAAGTTGAACCAAAAATTGTTCAAATCGAAAAATTAAATATGGGAATGAGCTGTACTCTCCGAGATCTTTCCAACAAAAAACAGTTTATTCCATTCGGTAATAAAATGTCTCGAATTTCATTTTTAATCCGTTGCCAGTTGTTAAATATAAATGAAGAATAATATGCTCTCGTGAATGAAAAATTTTTGTTAACAAAAAAAAATCGTCTGCCAAAAAAAAACAATAATAATAATAATAATAAATTAAACAAAACAAATAAATAAATAGAAAAAATCGTCTGCCAAGTCAGTCATTTTTTTCTGAGCTTGCATTTCCGCCGTGTTTGCGGAGTCAGAGTCGGAATCAGAGTCCTCACAGAAGATTATTCAGAAAAGTACTTTACAATACATTATTTATCAAAACCATTTTCTTACAAAGTTAGTTTGAAGGAAATCTGCCTTTAAGTTCAGAATCAACATTCAATTTAAATTGCCCCCTTAGGCGCTCATGTTAAAAAAATTTCTGAACGGTTCATCATTGAACGAAAAATGGTTCAAATTAAAAAGTGAAATATGGGAATAAGTCTCTCCGAGATCTTTCGAACAAAGAAAAGTTTATTCAATTCGGGCGGTTCACTTAAAAGTTATTAGGTGGGGAAAGGTTGCTTGAACGGTTCAATGTTGAACGAAAAAATGTTCAAATTAAAAATTTAAATACGGTAATGAAGTATCCTTGCTGAGATCCTTCGAACAAAAAAAAGTTTTATTTAAATCGGACTGTTCACTCAAAAGTTATTAGGGGTGACAGCTTGCTTGAGCGGTTCAATGTTGAACGAAAAATTGTTCAAATCGGAAATGTAAATACGGGAATGAAGTATCCTTGATAAGATCTTTCGAACAAAAAAAAGTTTGTTCAAATCGGACTGTTCACTCAAAAGTTAGCATCGCGGGACAGGTTGTTTGAACGGTTCAAAGTTGAACCAAAAATTGTTCAAATCGAAAAATCAAATATGGGAATGAGCTGTACTCGGCGAGATATTTCCAACAAAAAAAAGTTTGTTCAAATCGGAATGTTCATTCAAAAGTTATTAGGAGGGGACAGACAGACCGACAGACCGACCGACCGACCGACGCACAAATTCCCCATCTCAATACCCTACTTTCAAATTTTTAATTTTTCGATATTCATTTTACCTTTTTATTTTTTTAACTTGGCGATATGTTTTGGACTTGGCGATATTTTTTTTAACTTGGCGATATTTTTTGGACTTGGCGATATTTTTTAGATGCATTAAGCTACTTTTAATACTTTTTTCGTCTTTTTTTTTGTTTTTAACGGGAAAGTAGGCTAAAAAAGAGCATGAGAAGAGCAGAAAAATAATTACAACAAGCGCAATGCCAAACAGGGGCTGGGTAGAATGAGAACCTCCTCCCCAGAAGGTTGTCAGCTGGCTTAAATACCCCCCAAATGAAACTAATATGATTGATAGATACATTTTAAGATGTGAGGGAAAATGTAGTGAAATCTATACTTTTAATAAACTACTCTCAAATCCATTTTAGTGCCACACTCCAGCCAGGTGCTAACTATACATTTCAAATAGTCATTAGTTTTTTTCTCATTTGATTTAACAAGCAGACTTTCTGTTCTAATACTTATTTTGCAATGTAAACTTAGTTATTTAATTTTTTAAAAAGTTCTATAAATGTTAGACTTTTTTTTGTTACAAAATAGGATATTTCTATAAAAATTTCACATTATATAATTTTTTTGTTCTTGTGCAAATTTC